>JAADXJ010000730.1:0-15389 GCA_023337735.1 Pythium biforme
ATGTAAAGGAACTCTCCATCCCCCGACACGCGCCCATCGGCGACGACGCTGGGGAGAGCGCAATGGTCACACAAAAAACTCATGAATGTCCAGCATTTAATTCAGCATGCACATACTTCGAAGTACATTGCTCAGTGTCAATTATTTTCTCTCCTGAAAAGCGCTTTTTTATTGATCGTACTTATGTGGACTGAAACAGTGCTGGATTCCGTCGGTGTGGGGGTGTGGTTCGTTCGCGTCTGCGGACTGAGTGACTTGGTGTTTGTATGCCAGTGGCTGACGTGGGGGATTTGGCTTGGAGAGACTGGAGGGCTCTTGTTCCGAAAAGCCCACCGACAAACCGAGAAAGCGTGAAGATGACCAAGTCCCAGCTGCGCACGAAGGAGGAGATCATGGCGATCCGCCAGGCCGAAACCGACTACGCCAAGCGCTCGCTCGTGGCCCGGGAGACCGTCAAGCTTGTGCGCGAGGAGCTCGCGAACTGCTACATGGAGCACGGCGTGAACCACAAAATCGCGTGCAAGGGCCTGCGGGAGGAGTACGCGCAGCTCATCCGCGACCCGCACTTCGGTGCCGGCCCGCCGGTGAGTCCATGCGCGCTCTGTATTGATGAATGATAAAGTACAGTACTCTGACGGTGTTTTCGTGTATATGGTAGGTCCGACCTGAGTTCTAAAGTCGCAACGCGAAGACCATAGGCATCAGAGCGACGCACTGATGATGGTGTCTATGAAGATGATAAGAATGCAAAAAGCAAAACAAGCCTGAACGACGTGGCTTGCTTCCTTCCCTTGGTCTACTATTTGGCTTCGGATGCTGAGAGCGGATCAATACTGCTGTTGGCGTTTCGCGCGCGCCTCCTCAACGCGCTCCAACGCCAATTGCAACCCATACTGGTCGTCTTCGTCGTCCAGTTCATTTTCGTCCTCTTCCGCTGTAATCTCGGCCAGTCGCTTCGCACGAAGCTTCTCGATTCGTATGCTGCGCCGACGCGCTCCACTCAAATCCCCTGGAGGACTTTCTCGATTCGTCGCAGTCTGTCGTTGACACTTGCGTGTGGTGCTGCACGGAAGAGGAGAATATCGTCGCGATATGGGCGTCTGTTTCACAAGTCGTCGCTTCGCTGTAGGTTTTGTGGCTCGCTTGAGTGCTTCGGGAGTTTTTGCTGTGCCTCTCTGTTCTCGCTCGACATGGAGAGCAAATAACTCTTCCCGGACGAATCGTGACATGTTCGTGATGAACGTGTCAACATTCTTCTCCATCGCGCCCATGCGAACCCCAATCTCTTCATACGCGCTCCTCGCAGCAGTAGCCTCTTTGGCGATCTTATCATGGCAATCTTCGCAATCTTGGTTGGTCTTCTTTGCCTATATCGTAATTCATGACGAACACGTGAGCAAGAGTGATTCGATACTCGCCTCATGTGTATCTTCCGCACGTAGTCGTGAAGACGCTCGACGGTGCACTTCAACGATCGCAGGTCGCCTCGCACATGTTCTTCGACTGCGTTGCGCTCGTTCAGTATCGCGCTTTGCTCAGAGAGCATGGTCTTCATATCATTCAGTGAAGAGGTGATGGGGACCAAAAGTCTACCCATGATCTCTTCGTCCCCTCGAGCACACTCCCTAGCTGAAGCCGTTAATCCTTTCCCCGAATCATGTATCATCTTGGAGAAAGTGCCAATGTGAGTGGATGAACGCGGCTGGCTGTGAGCCTGCTCGTTGGTAAAGCGGTCAGCATCAACTCAATCATATTGCACTCTGACGAGGAATCCACAGATCCAGCAAGCTCGTATATCTTGGCTCACAATGTCGATCGACGGCTGCCGTGCATGAAACGGAGGTTGTGACGTGTACGTCTGTGACTGCGACTGCGAAGTCGCGTAGCCATTCCAGCTATCCTCTTGCGCTGTCACCATAATAGATCTGGTGAGTGTCCCGTACTCGTACAGAACCACTTCAGTTTTTGCTCACTTACTGTCCTGCGATTGAGAAAGCTGTCTCGCACCTCCAATTTCTGGCTGCGAATGCTGAGAAAGCTGAGCGGAGAGGTTTTGGAATCCCTGCAGGCCAAAACCACCAATACGATCTTGCGGAGGTAGTCGGGGTTGCGGACGAGGCGCGAGTCCTTGGAATTCATCGCGCGGCGGTCGGGTGTCCTTGAACGGACCGAATCCATTCGAAAGCGCAGGAGTTCCACCAGCAGTACTGTTTCTAGTTGCGAGTGATTTCGATGGCGTCGTATTACGGCTGATGATGCTGTCGCTTAAACTCGGTTGGCTGAACGACAGGGAACCTTCTCGTCGTCTACAAGCGGCAATAATCACATCAGACGAGAGATCATGAAGCACACACTACACCATATCCACGTACGCGCTGTTTCGGCGCTGCAGCAGCTGCGAAAGCGAGACGACTTCATGGCGTACGGCCATTTCCGCGTTCGTCCTGCGTTTCCTCGTGTCCGATTTCGTTGTGAACCAGTGAGTTGAAGTTTCCTTTTCAAAACGGCGACTTTCCCCGCCTTAACTCTCGTTTTCAGCCAATCAGAGCTCTTCTCCACTTTATAGAGATGGATTCGTTTCTATAAGAGCAAGAAGCAAGTTGAAGGAGTTGGGGGCTCCCAATGGTACGCTACATTGTGCGCATTGCTCGTCGCGCCCGTGTGCGAGTCGCCTCAGCCCCCGTGAAAGCGTCTACGTAGGTATATGAGCTTACCGACAACTAGTAGCTGATCTGTGCAGCTCGATTGCACGGGACGATTTCCACTCGCTTGCATCGGGACGGCGTGCAGCAAGCTCATGTGGCAGCCGAAAGATGCTTCATTACAACATATAGAGTCGCTTCTTCAGTTTCGCCATCGTTGCACATGGCGTGATGCTCAAGCAGCTTAAGTGCAGCTCGAAATGGCGGATGTACGGGACAACACTCGCGCTTCACTGACGAACGCGCACACTCTATCGGTGGGCAGCTGCTATATCAGCGGTCTCCATCCGCAAACAGAACCAGGGATCGTCCGTGCGCGTCCAAACACAAACGATCTCGTTCGTCTGAACGTCGCAGCGGCCGATTGCGTGGTTTACGTTCCCAGTGCCACCAATGCACCAAAAGTATTGGAGATGGCAGTGAGCACCAAGACAGTTGAAAATCTTGACGGCCTTGCGCTACCAGTAGCACTCTACTTCGTGTACTTGACGAGCAAACCACGGAACACAAAGGAGGCATCGTCGCAATCACTACTTGTTCCTACACCAAGTCGAATTTTCATGTGAGGGCGTATCAGTTTGCAGTTAAAAAGATGTTTGTTGTTCGTCACCGTGAACCTCAGTGGATTGACAGATATTGGAACTTGTTTCCTCATCTACGCCCGGATCATATTCTACACGCACACATGCCAGCCGTAACACGTAGTATACACGCACACACACATCTCATGGGGAAGTTCTAGGCATCAGTTTGCAGTTAAAAAGATAGTTTTGACTGTCTTCATTGTAGATCTCAGGGGATTGACAGATAAACGATTCTCCTCATTTGCCAGAACAAAAAATCGCATTCGCACACACAGCAAAAAGCACACGTACACACACGCAAGGCAATACGAACTCCGTTGGATTCTGGTCTGTCCAACGCAGCTCATCGTCGTCAAGCGCGTTGCCCAGGAATGGAGGTCGGAGGAGTGTCAGAGCTTAGTTTTGTTTCTCGAGTATCACCAACGCCCGAAGGCTCAGATGACCGTCGTGAAAATTTCGAGATAAGGGATCATCCTTTTCCTCACCGTAACAAACACGTACAAGCAGAGTTCATACCCAGCGAAGCGCGTTTCACACATCTCGTCGCTGCTTCTGGTCGGCCACGCCGATACCGCTTTGATACGACCCCGATACAAATCCCTGTTGGAGTGGGCGACGACCACACTCTCCACAAGCAGTGGACCACAGCGACCAATCATTTTTAACCAACCAGATCGTCTATGTAAAATTCATGTCGTATTTACGCATTCATCGTAAGAATCTCTAAGTTCGCATGCTGGGAATGGGTTGAGAGACTAAGCTAATGCGAACTTAGCTAGGAAACAAACGAGCCCTCGCGAACATCAACTTTCCCAGGACGTCAAACACGATGGCGCGCCGGAAGCCGCAGAACGTCGAGCGGAATCGCCAGCAGAACGCGCGCCAGCGAGAGATCGCGCAGCAAGCGAACAGCTCAAACGACTCGACAAGCGAAGACGCGTCGAATGAGGCGTCGCACGCCATCGTCATCGATGATTCCAGTGAGGAAGATGGATCTGAAGACGGCGACATTGAAGCACGCGGGAACGCGCCGCCAGCCAAGCGACAGCGCTTCGATTCTCTTCCATGGGGATTCCGCCGCACAAGTGGACCATGCGATAGAAAGGTAGACCTTCTGGTCGGCGTGCCTTCGAAGTTGTCGGCAGAGCACGCCCCGTGGAGCGACAAGCGGCGAGCAGAGGCGCTGTGGCTCAGTGTGCCGGTTGACGCTGCCCCTACGTTAGGCGAGAAGCTGCGCGCAATGGAAGATGAGGGCGCGTTCAACGCCAGCGATGTTGGCGCCCAGTTTATGGGTTTTGTCGTCCGTGATGGTGACGACGCTGCTTTATCGGCGGGTGCAGCGGCGCTGTCAATTCGCACGTTGTGCGATGGGTGGGGGCAGTTTTGCGTGAGACTTCTGGAAGACGATGTCGTCACGATGGAAGTCATTCGCAACGTCGGTGAGGATGTGGCCTCTGAATGGAAGATCGGTGTCGATTGGCGTAGCTGCATGTCGTCAAGCGCCGGAGTGGACGGGCTCATGACGTGGCTGCTGTATCATTCGAAGCACCTCGGTGACCAGTGGCAGTTCCCGTACCCGAAAGAGATCGACGTGATGTACGGTCTGAATCAGGACGGAGCATCGGGTGTGGTGACGTCGTTTGATATCCACGATGTATACACGAAGATCGACGTCAAGCGGCAGCTCGAGCGCGACATATCCAACATTCCTGCCCATGTGACTTCTACGGGCAGTGCGCTGTTGCCCACGCTTCGCGACTACCAGAAGTCAGCGTTGTCGTGGATGCTGGCGCGCGAGGGTGTTCGATCGGATCAAGTCGTTCAAAAGAATTCTTCGTTGGACAACGAGCCATTGAGGTGTCTGACACGCTGCGTCCGCCTCCCCTGGCCTAGCAAGTCACCATCGACGAGCATAGACGCTTCTCGCGGGCGGGAGGAACTGCTGTACGACATCTTCTCTCAAACGTTCCGCGTCGCCACCAACGTAGACAACGATGAAGTCTTGGCGATGAACATCAATGCGGTTCGTGGTGGCATCCTCGCGGATGAAATGGGACTGGGTAAGACTGTCGAAGTGATCGCGCTCGTGCTCAGCAATCCATCACCCGAAACTCTTCCAATTGTGATGACGGTTGTGGCTCCGACGGAGAATGCAGTCGAAGAAGAAGATGGTGTGCGCGCCTGCATTTGCGGCTGTAAGGATGAATGCGATACCGGCTGGGTGCTCTGCGACCTTTGCTATACGTGGCACCACCGACTGTGCACGGGTTATGACCCCTATGGTGCGCAGCCATATAAAGTCTCGACCAAGTCTTTCCTTGCTCCCGGCAGCTTCGCGTGTTTCAACTGCCAAGTCGAACTGCACATGATGCTTTCGTGCAAGACGACGCTCATCGTCTCACCAGAATCCATCCACGACCAATGGGAGTCAGAACTCAAGCGTCACGTCAAACCTGGTGCCCTCAAGTTGATGCGATACCCAGGCGTGAAGGCCCTGCGCACTCGACTTCAAGGCAAGGGGCCGTCGGCTGAATGGCGCGTGCTGGGCAGTCTCGGTGTTGAGATGGCATCCCATGACATCGTGCTCACAACCTACGAAGCTCTCGCCTCGGATCTCCACCACATCCCGACATCGATGGGCAAGGAGCGCCGTTCGAGCACTCGGCAAAAGCGCAAGAAGTACGCCTTCATCGGCTCTCCGCTCGTCTTCCTCAAGTTCTGGCGTGTTTGTATGGACGAAGCGCAAGTTGGCGTGGAAAATACGCAGCTTCAAGCAGCATTGACGGTTGCTGAGCTAAGCACCGAGATGAAGTGGATCGTCACGGGCACGCCATTCTCCACACAACTCATGGATCTCTACGGCTGCTTCACGTTCCTCCGAGTCACGCCGTACTGTGATGAAGCGTGTGGTAAGCGCATCTTTTTAGACCAGATTGCGAGTCCCTTTGTGTGCGGCGCGACAGATCGCCTCTTTGATTTGCTCCTTTGGGACGGGCACAAGTCGCGTCGCGGTGGTGGATTGCTGTGGCGAACAAACAAGAGAGATGTTCTCTCGCAGCTCGGCCTGCCACCCCAGGCTGAAGATCTCGTGTGGTGCCGCTTCTCGAGCGTGGAACGACTCTTTTACGACAAGCAAGAGGCTGAAGTGGTCAAAGCTGTTCAGCAAGAGCTGCAAAGACGGCGAAAGCAGTTTGGGGAGGATAATGACCAAGAAGATCAAGTCGGCGAGAATGTGTGGCACCGTGTGTTACTGCTTCGTCAAGTATGTTGTCATCCTCAAGTTGGCCAGATCCTTCGTTCGATTGGTGCGACAGATCGATCAGGTGGACGCCGATCTGGCCGTGGTGGGCGGAATGGTG
Source organism: Pythium biforme (assembly GCA_023337735.1). Taxonomy (NCBI): domain Eukaryota; phylum Oomycota; class Peronosporomycetes; order Pythiales; family Pythiaceae; genus Pythium; species Pythium biforme. The sequence continues at coordinate 6,646 of JAADXJ010000730.1, forward strand.
CACGAGCCGGTAGTGTAAGAGACGAAGACCAAGTCGGGATGAATGTGCTCACCATGGATGACTTCTTGCTCCAGCTTCTCGAGCGCTGTCGACGCGAGTGTGAAGAAGCACAGCGAAAGCTCATCGCGGCCCATAACGGTCATGGCTCACTGGCCCTCATTGGGGATGACTTTGGCACTGCGATCATCAAGTATATGATGTCGGTTCAGCTGATCCGAAGCAACTGGGAAGACTTTCGCGCCGATTTGCTACCTCGACTTCACATCCTGGATAACTTGGCGGCATCTGTGAAACGTGCGTTCAACCTTGATGTCCCCATGGAGCGAGATGCACAAAGTGGTGGTGAAGCTGAAACAACGGGTGAAGAGCAAGACATGGTGGTCACCGTGGATGCAGAAGAAAACGGTGGCCTTTCATCTCCTGCTGCCGACCAAGGAGACAATCCGAAGAAAGCCAGCTTGATGCCAGACCTGCCGGTGCTATTGCGAGCGATCACGGACCAAGGTCTTGTCACAGAAGGTATCGACGCACAAGAGATCTCGAAAGAGTGCGCATCGCTCCAAGCAGCCGCCAACAAGATTCGTCGATTCTATCTGATGGAAGCAGAGTACAAGCACTCGGTAGCATTGCACCAATTCGAAAGCATGCAGAACACGATGGAGCCCATGTTGTGCCAACAGAAACCGCGCGGGCGCGCATCTGCAGATGGCATCAGCGACGCGATGCTGTGCTCATCGAGCGTATGGTGGCTGGAAATGTTCGAGTTTCTCAAGCAACTGCGGGGCAATGGTCAAGTCCACGTGCTTCATATGGTTGATCGCCTGCGCGCTCATTTGTATGCACTTGGTACCGCGTGGTCTACGTCGTTTGCCGAGCGATTCCACGATATACATGGGTTGACGCTGGCGCTCATGAGCGAATTGAACACTTTGTACAAGAAGCGCCAAGCCGTCACGACGAAGCTACTGTCACAGAGTCAACCGAACCCATCGAAGGCCGACGTCGGGATGTCGGGCAACTGCAAGAAGTGTCGCGACACTGGAGACGGGCCGGTCTGTTGGCATTGCAAGTTTTACAAAGAGCTGGAAGGATACAAACAGCACATGCTCGGCATCGACAATACGGTTGTCACAGCATCGGGGCTCGCGTCCTGGACGGCTGATCTCTTGGCAGACGACGAAGCAGAGGCAGAAGAGACAGACGAGGCTGCCAACAGCTCCACGTCCACGACAGCCTCGACGTCGCTCATTTTGGACGTGTTCCGCCAAGTTTCTTCTGGTGCTCGGCTACTTCTTCGTGAACACCGCTCGTCGTTTTCGGCAAGTGAGGTGCAGCGACTGACGCAGTCGTTTCAAGAAGGCGTGCAGCAAGAAGCGTATTTGTGGGCGAATCTGCTTCGGGAGTGGAACCGAGCGAAGAAGCTGTTCCAGGCTCAACATCAACGACTCGGTTCGCTCGACGAGTTGGAAATGGCACAGATGAAGATCCGTCTTCGGCTGCCCAACGAAGTCGTCACGACTGCAACTGAAAAGTTGTATAAACTGGCGCCAGGCGAGTTGCCCGCCAAATCGATGGCCTTTGACGCCGAACGTACGGTTGCGGAAACCGAACTCAAGCAGAAACAATCCGAGCTGAGGTACTTGAAGCACTTGCACGCGACAAAGACAACAGACGAACGTGCTGCGAATACGGCGGACACTGGGGACACACCGGGAGCGAGCAACGGCGACAAGACGTGCGTGGTGTGTCTAGAAGATATCAGCAAGCAGCGAGTAGCGATGCTTCCTTGTGCGCACAAGACATGTCTTGCCTGCTCGGAACGACTCGCTCGTCACTTGCGCTCCAGTCGGTCGATTCGGTGCCCGACGTGTCGACGCCTTTTTCACGTCGATGAGCGCAAAGAGGTCGAAAACGATGCGGATCGCGCCAAAGAAGTGGCACTGGCCACACGCCTGGCCACCCCGCGCGCTGTCATTGCGGACATTGGCGTTCCGTTGATACGAAGCGGCTTCAGCTCCAAGATTGACGCCATCTTGCGCCGCGTGCGCGCCCTTGCGATCAAGAATCCAGAGCTCAAGGCGCTGGTGTTCACACAGTGGACGGACATGATGGGAGTGATCGCGGCGGCGCTCCAGCTAAACGGCATCAAGTGTTTCACGTACACCTCTAAGAAGCAGTTCCACCGCGTGCTCCACGATTTCAAGCTGTTTCCTGATGCGTGCGTGCTCGCGCTGCCGTTCAAGATTGGTGCAAACGGCCTGAACATCATCGAAGCGACCGAGGTGTTGCTAGTCGAGCCTTTGCTGAACCCAAGTATTGAGGCCCAAGCGATCAACCGTGTCCATCGTATTGGACAGACCAAGCCAACGCGAGTCCACCGCTTTTTGGTCGATAACTCGGTGGAAGAACGCATCCATTGGCTCGGTCGTGACCACCACAAGCGTGTAAGTGCCTCCACCGACGAGGATGGGGGAAAAGAAGAAGACGAGGGAGATGAAGACATGCAACAAGATGACAGTGTTGTCGTCGGGCGGCAAGAAAAGGAAAAGCTGTCGCTCGCTCATCTTCAGGCGCTACTGAATGGGCGTGCTATGGTCAGTAGTGGTGGTGCTGGTGAAACCGTTGATGGAGCGCTCGCTGGCAGCGCTGGTGATCATCCGTTTTGGCAGCAACCTGTCGAGATGACCGGTCGTGTGATGACGCGACGAGAAGCACGAGAGCTGCTAGAGCGGCGGCGAGCGGCGGAACGACGAGCATTGACGTTGAGCGGCGACGACGTGGAGCCTTTGACGCTGCTTGTAGATCGGAATGTCAGTCTTTCGATCGCCCACGAACTGCTGCAGCTCAAGATGAGTGCGGAGGATGCATCGCCATCGGCGGGACTGAACGAGCTAGTGGTCATGGCGCTTCAACGAGTCCGTGAGGAATTTCGTATCTGGCACGCACGCGAGTGATGACGGCAATGCGGGCGATGGTCATCGTGTATGTTTGCTGAAAAACCGAGCGACTACGTGAAGACTCTCGACTCGAGGCAGTGTCAGTCTCAGTCCAGACTTGTGTGGTGCAGTTGGATGTGGAAAAAAATTGGTGGTCCTTCCCATCCTTGGGTTTATGATGCGTGATCTTGTTGTTTGTCTCCTGAGCCCACGGATGCTTCCCCAACAGAATAAAAGAGAAAACCGCCGGCGTCATCATCGGCCCTCCCAGATGAAAGTTCAACTTCAGTATGGCTACATTGGTGTGGCACAGTGGCGTGTACACCAAAATCTCACCCGCGCCATCGACGGCCAACGGATCTCCTCAACTGTCGTCTCATGTACAGTGGCCAATTATCCACTGTACAATACGATATGCCTTTACTCGAGTGAGACTTTTAGCAGAGAGATCCATGGACATCGCCTCCCTGCCTCCCTGGTGCCCATCCCTAGTGCGCTAAAGGGGACCCACCCTCAGCGGGGACCACGGATGACGGCGTCCTCTGCTCGTTCCGCATCGCGTGGACCTTGTAGGCAGCTGCGTGCGCTGGGATGAACGCCACCATCATCGCCATCGCTCCCTGCCCTCGCCCTTCGCGCTCCTTTCGCCCGTCCCAACAAACGCGGTGGTCTCTCACACACAACGCAATTTTTCGCCGTCCTGCCTCCTCTCGAATACCTCCAGTCCCTTCCGAGTCGTCAAAATGGCCTGGTCGCGCTGGCTCGTGGTTCTCTCCGCCATCGCTCTGCGAGCGCAGGTGACGACTGCGCTACCGTCATGCGACGCCTCAGCTTCCTGCTCCAGGACGTCCCTCAATGAACCCACGCCGCTCGACAAGACCGCACGCACCGCGATCGTCGGCGGTGGTGTGGCCGGGCTCTCGGCCGCCGAAACGCTCGTCCAGCGCGGCTACGAAAACGTCGTCGTGCTCGAAGCCGGGGGCGCCATCGTCCCCATCTCGCACGCCGTGTCCACCCCCAAAGCCGTGTACGATCTCGATCTCGTGTACGTGCCAGCGCTGTCGTGGTCCGGTGGCGGCGTCGAGCCACGCTTCGACCACGTGCTGCGCGCGTACGACGCCGATTTAATTCCTGTGACTGATTTCCTCGCGCACTCGCGTGACGCATGGCACGCCAACAAGACGGACACCATGCGCACGCTCGCCAACGGCCAGCGCGTCCCCGTGCTGCACAACTATCTCGGCACCACGTTCTCGTCCAAGGATGCGCACGAGCTCTTCCAGGAGATCCAGCGGTTCTACCATTTGGTTGCTGCGTTTTTTCAGCGCCACCAGTACGACGGCGTCCACGCGTGTCTGCGCGAGCGTGTGGCACTACCCGCGGAAAGCTTCCGCGAGTGGGCGCTGCGCCACACGTTGCCGCAGCTCTACGGCCGCATCTCCGTGCTGCTGAATCTCTACGGTAACTTTCCCGTGGGCTCGTCACCGGCGTGCCAAGTGCTCATGGTACTCGCGAACAAGGTGCCGTCGGTGCTTGGCCCGGGACTCCTGCTCACCTCGGCGCAGCCCGAGTTTGACACGTGGGTCCAGCAGTCCGCGTACGGACCGCTCCCAGCGGTCATGACGAGCTGGCTCGCGCAGATCCAGCACGATCTGCCGGCGTTTATGCGGCGCTTCCAGCGCGGGTACGCCACGCTCTTCGCGTCCATCGTGCGCATGAACCGTATCGACTACCGCACGCACTCGCGCGTCCAGGGGATCGCCGTCACACGCGATGTTGCAACCGACAAACGCTCGCTACGCGTTGATGTGGTCGGCAAGCCGTCGATCCACGCCGACTATGTGATCGTCGCCGCGCGGCCTGACCAGGCGTACGGCATCTTGCCGAGCGACCACCCGATGAGGCCGCTGTATGGCATCGTCACGGACCACGCGCGCGAGACTACGCGCGCGTTCGGCGTGTACGGCGTCGCGGTGGTCACGTACGAGGTCGCACCGGACGCCGGCTTGATTGCGGGGAAGCGGTTCGTGATCGACCACGTCCGTCACCAACTGCCCATGGTGGTCGATCGACTGGCGGCGCGCGTCAACGTCATGCGGCTGGTCAAGACCACGGACGAGCGCACTACGACCGTGGTGTTCCAGACCGCGCGGGGCCTTGAAGGCGACGCCAGCGAGACGCGCGAGCTGCTCGCGGAGCTGGCGCTATATGGCTTTGCCAACATGTCGGTGTTGCAGAAGGAGCACTACGCGCATACGCCAACGCGCGTGCCAGCGAGTGCCATAGCGAGCGGATGGTACGACGCCGCCCAGGCCGCGCAGGGCCACGACGGTGCGTTCTTCGTGGGCGAGACGTTTTCCGGACACGGCGTACCCACCGCGTTTCTCCACACGCGCGACTGGTGCGTGCGCGCGTTCAACCTGTCGGCGTCCCCGACCACCACACGCGCGGCGACGGCGATGGAGCAGCTTGTGGCTGCGGTCTCCCCGTGGGTCTCTGGTGGCGATCGGGAAATGCATCTCGCTGCTACGATGGTGGTCGTTGGCGGCGCACTGCTCGCGGCGTGGTCGATCTCGGGAGGAGTTGCGTGGGTTCTCCACGGGAAGCGCCGGAAGTAGATGCCATGGTGGATGTTGAAGCGTGCTGGTGGTTATGCTGTGCGCGACAGCCTCGGATTGGTTGCAAAGGATGGATTATAACGCGAGTGTATGAATTTCATTGATTAAAAAAGGCACGATGGCTCCAGTGGATGTCGCGGGCGAGGAAGGACGGGACTGGTAATACCAGTGCGGCACCAGTGCTGCTACAAGGCAGACGATGTGTTGGGGTAGAAAGTGTTGTTGAGCTACTCAAACGCGAGATGCAGACGGCACAACTGGTGCGGAGGTACAGTAGTCCAACCAGTCGGTTTCACAGACGCCAAGTCTAGTGGACGGAATGGTGCACGAGCTAGGAGCACAAGAGTCGAGTTGAATGTGCTCCGCGACGCGGCGAGCGAGAAGAGTGAGGGTTACCAACACATCGGCCATGGCACGCGCCAGCTACGCTGTGGGTGTGGGTGCGCGACTACTGATGCGGTGCGATCTGGGAAAGACGCTACTCACCAGTGCGCTGCTGCAGTCTGTGGCATGAATGAACGGATCACATGCGACGAAGCGGAATGGAGGGAAACCACAGTATGGATGGATGGATGGATTGTATCTAGTGCTGGCGGCCGGACGGGACGTGCTTCCACTTGGCAGGAGCGTTCGGACGCGGGGCGACTTGACCGAGTGAAACGGCGAGTGCCATAATTTACATAATGAGCAACCCGAGGGGTTGACGAGCACTGGACGGGCGGGCACACATGAGGGGGATCTATACCCCCGCTGTCGCGACCGAACTCAGAGTCGCACGATGGGCAACCTAGTCCCATTCCCCCCAGTCTGGACCACGTGCCTTTGTCACTGGTGTCTCTATCGCTGCACTGACTTTCCCAGGAGGCTTCGTAGACGCTGCGGCGTCGCCCTCTTCTCCGTCGCCCCAATCGACGTCCTCTTCGTCGTCTTCTCGCACGAGCGCTGCAGTGGAGACGGCAGTTGCTGCTGCTGCTGCTTCCAGCTTCGAATCCCCTCCGACGACCGTATATACGCCGTCACGCGGTCCGTACACCGGAACGAACGACGACGTCGACGAAGACGACAGTGGTGGCTGCAGCGCATCCTTCCGCTGCTCGTCCAGCTCGATCCAGCTCTCGCCGTCGCTGGACACCGAATCCATCGGCGCCGGCATATCCTCGTCGTCTCTGTCGTGCAAGACCCGCCGGCGCTCTCCCAACACTGGCGCAGGACTCGACGGCTCCGGCATGTCGGCTGCCTCTAGAATTGGCAACGCCTCATCGGCGCTGGCGTCGTCGTACGTTGGAAAACGGCCGTCGTTGTCCTTTGCGCGACGAGGTGACTCTGCGTCCCATCCAACTTCCTCTTCACTATCGTTGAGTGCTATCAAAAGCCGCAACACAAAAATCGGGTCAGCTTCCACAGCCATGAATCCTCCGCGAGGCATGAGGCGACAACGTACCGTGCTCGAGCAGATCAGCACCACGCTGTTCCTGCGCAGCCAAGAGCGACGCCTTGTAGATGTAGTGGGCCCAAAAGTCGTCCTCTGAGACCAAGTCGGGCACAAGCCCCGCGAGCTTCTGGCCGACCGTTGGGTAGTGCGCCAAAACCTCTTCTTGGATCGACGCCAGCTCTTCCTCGGCGAGCGCTTTGCGCCACTTCTTGAACGTTTCCAGGTCCATCGGCGGGTGGATGTACGTGTGCTCGTCCTCTTGCAGAGCCAGCAACCGGTATCGACGCGCACTCGCGAGTTCGTCCTCATCATTGTGATCATCTTCGTCCTCGTCGACTTCTCCTTCGACGGCGCCGGCACGAGCGAGTGTCTCGAGCAGGCCGTCGGCCGACTGGAGAATCTTCGATCCCATCGACTCCAGCGAAAGGCCAGCAAACGAAAACATCGACGTGATCGAGCTGCGGCGCTCGACAGCGTTTGGCGTCTCGGCGTCTTCGTCTTCTCGCACCGACACCGCGTCCCCATCGTCCCTGGCTGCTTCTTTATTGGACTGTAAGGCCGAGGCGTCTTCGTCACCGGCGGTTTCGCCGTTCTCCGCCTCACTGTCTTCGTCGAGCCGCTGCTGCTCCTCTACGCGCTGGCGCAGCGCCTCGCTCTGCTCGTGGACAGTCTTGCGCACGGTCTTGGCCACTTCCGCAACGTCCTTCACAGTGCAACGCACGTTAGACCCGCTTCTCCCCCGAGTGACGTAGACCCTCGCCCACATACCTCTTGCACGATCGACGTGAACTCCTTCAGGTCTGAACTGAGCGTCGTGATGGCCTGCGACGACTGCAAGAAAACGCACCACTAGAGTCAGACCGAGAACACGCGACAGGGGACAAACAAAGCGACCGAGCACGCGGCGCACCTTGTCCTTGATGGACGACACCAGAGAGTAGAAACTGTACGACATGATGCTCCGCGACTTAATCTACGCGTCGCCGCTACTTGATGCCTTACGGGCGTCCTACAGGCCGAAAGATCACGCCCCCCCACGGCAAGACTTCTCGTCTTCTTCACCTTCGCGGTGTTGGTCGGCGTTTTCTTCTTTCTTGGCTTCTTCGAGCTGAGCGAAAGGGGATCAAAACCGTGCAAGTGGCTGCTATTTACACCGTAAAAATCAGGACGTAAATACAATGATTTTGACATACGTAATTTTGGTTCTAATGAAATAGTAAATTGGGTTTGAGATTCGTGTTGAGAATACCCAGAGGTGTCCACGGACCGGTCCGGACCAATCTACCAGTTGGTCCCAGTGGGTCCCAAAAAAAACCTGGGTGTCTTCACTTTGAAACCCACACAAACGAATAGGCACAGCAGGTGTCATTCGAGGATTAGGTTTTTTGGCGATAGCTGACGGGTCAGGATAAAGCGTCATAAAACGTCTCTAAAAGTGATGACTAGGCAGCCACGATTTAAGATTTATTAACCCTTTTGCTACCAACGGCGAGCAAAACCAAGCATATTGCTTGGTTTAGCAAAACACGGTAGGTAACTAAACCATACAAATTGATCTATTGTGCACGCATTAACTATAGGAGGTACATATGGTTGACACCACATGTTGGGAAGACCTATAGAAACATATATTGGTACTTGAAAACTAATATATGCCCTCTCATCAGGTTTTACAGGCAATATACCACTCAATTTACCTAGTATCACCTCTAATACGCTATATATTGACCTCTGACACATGATACTTGTGTCATAATA
>JAADXJ010000731.1:0-15383 GCA_023337735.1 Pythium biforme
AAGCTCTCGAGCATGTCGATATCCCCGTAGCGGCACGCGTACGTCAACGCTGTCTCCCTTCTCCCGTCTCTTGTTCGTGTGGTGTACATTAGCTCCGGCCGCGCATACGCGCTCAAAGACCTCCCGGTGTCGCGCCTCTCCTTCCCCATCAAAAGCGGCAGGGATTCGCGCAGCTGCCGAGCAAAGCGCCGTGTCGCCGTCTGTGTTTGCGTGGTTGAGCTCGAGTTCGTCGCGAGCGAGCAGCAGTCATCTCGATGGACCCGTCCTGCGCTGCACACAGGAGCGCCGTGCTGCCGAGGTCGATTGCCACGTTGATGTCCGCACCGGCGTCTAACAAAAGCCGCACGATGTCCACCCTTGTGGCGCGTGCCGCGTAGAGCAGAGGTCGATAGCCGTCGGCGTACAGGTGGTTTGGATCCGCATGGGCGTCGAGCAGCAGCTTCACGACTCGGGCGTGGCCCTTTTCAATGGCGAGAAACAGCGAGCGCCGCGGGCTTGCCCCACGTCGGGTTGACGTCCACGCCCGCGCCGGCGGTCAGCAGCACTGCGACGATGGCCTCAGAGCCGTTTCCCGAAGCGATCATAAGCGGCGACTCGCCGTTCCGGTTGCAGTACTTGACGGCCGCGCCGACCTTCAGCAGCTTCTTCACGAACTCGCGATTCGCCAAGCGACAGGCCATTTGGAGTGCCGATGCCGTACCAGTCGGCACGGCGTTGACGTTGGCGCCGGCCGCGAGTAGTACGTCGATGAGTCGGTCATCGCGGCGGCGAATCGCAGAGATGAGCGCCGTGCCGCCCGAGCCGTTCGTGTGAGAGATTTTTTGGGGAGCTGCAGAGGGAAGTCTGGCCGGGTGTGTAGGCCGTTGATTGGTTGATTTGTTTGGACATGGGTACAGAGACGTCTATGTACCGGTATTCTGACGTACCGGTATGTATTTTAGCATACCGGTATACTATACCGTACCGGTCATGATATATCACACAGTTGGCACAGATGCACAGCCGAGTTGGCTTTGCGTCCGTGGCACTCGGCCTGATTGATGGCTTCGATGTCAATCGTTGTGGTGGTAAGAGGGATTGTCGGGTTGGTGCAAGTCGAAACAGAAGAGAGCCAATGCGGTTGGCCGGTGGGAGCATCGTCCCTCGTGGGTGGGCGAGATCGTAAAAGGCAGATGCGTGATGCACTGGCTGTTGAACGCGATTGCTTCGCGAGATCGCTTCGAGATGGCGAGCAGAGCGGCCACAGCTTTCACACGGTCCCTCGGCGTTGGGGGGGTCAACGCGGTGCTATTCGTCTGATCGGTGTGGTTGACGTCGGCGCCGTGGGCGAGACGAATCTCCACTGTCCGGGCGTAGCCGCGCTGACCCGTGCGCAACAGCGCCGTACTCCTTGAGTCGCGCTCGTGGTCCACGTCGACCTCGCCCATGGCAAGCAGCCTCTCGACCACAGCGACGTGGCCGCCAAGACTCGCACCCAAAAGAGGCGTCACGCCGCCGTGCGAACACGCAAACGCAAACATCGTTGCTCCCGTCGCCCATAGGCGCTCAAAGCCAGTTCCTTCAGCGCCGAGTTCGCTATAGAGAAACTATTGCTCATAGTTTTCAACATTTGAACGCTCGGTAATACTACCGATGTTTTAATTGGCCGACATGAATATGGCCCAAACACTTTATATCGCCCCAGCCGGGCGGAGAAGCTCTAACACCTTCACATGCCACGCGGCGACAGCGCAGACAGCGCAGCTGTGTCGCCCACGTGACTCGCGCGATCGATCTCCAGTCCGTCGGTCGCGAGCAGCAGCTTGATCATGTCGGTGGACTCGCTCCGGACCGCAAACAAGAGGTCCGTCTTACCGAAGCGAGTCGCGGTATTTACGTCCACGGCCGCGTCAAGACCAATGGGCAGAGCCCGCGTACGCATGATCCGCCGCCGTGTGTGAATCGATAAGCCGCTTGACAACCCCCGCGTGGCCGCCGCGAATCGCGACGGACAGCACCTCGGACTTTCTCCACGATTTCGTCGCCCGGTGCGTCAGACCGCGAGCAGCATGCCCAGCAGTTTGTCTTCACGGGCTCACACGGTCCATGCACTCGCCCGCGGCCACGAGCGTCTGTACGACGCGTACGTGGTTGGCATGGACCGCCGATCCAAGCGCCGTCGGGCCGTTGGGACAAACACGGTTCACGTCCGCGCGCGTCTCCACAGCCTCCACGTGGCCGCGCGCCGCGGCGACCATGAGCGTCGTCTGGCCGGACAAGATGGCCGCATCGGCACACACGTTCGTGGGTTGCGCCAGCGCATTCGCTCGCCGGCGGTGACGGCGCGCAGCAGGAGCTGCGCGGTCCCCTGGTTCGTGATCTGAAGGCGATGCCGGACGTGATTTCCATTAGTGCCTTCCCGCGTTTGAGTGGCTTCGTCTGTATCTGATACGTAGCTCTTCGCCTGAGTCCAAGTCGGGAAAGGTGATGCACCAGTGGAACGTCTCTGCCGCGTGCCATCGTGGTGAGGGCAGCACCGCCTGCTGGACGGAGACGCTCGGACGGAGCGTGGGTCGTGTCCCTTCGCATCTGCGCCCGTGCGATCACACTCGTCTGCTGTTTGGTCTCTTCCGTGTGATGACCCGACCACGTGGGATCCGTCGGCAGGTCCGTCGGATCGGAAGTGGCCTTCCGTCGTAGAAGAGCATGCGACGCGGACGGAAGATCACCAAGAGTTCCCCACGCCGCACGGCTACGCACATGTGGCTCTCTCCGCACACACGCGCAGCCTGGAAGGACCCCATACATTCTGCAAGACTCGACGGCGCACGAAAGCCAAGCCAAGAGTAGTCGACACACTGCATTCATTTCCTGCCGTCATGAACGTCCGCGCTCGGCTGCTGACCGTGCTCGCTGTGGTCCTCGCGTGCATCTCTATCCAAACGACCGACGCGCAGTGCGCGCGCGTGCGCAAGAACTGGAACGTGCTCACGGCGCAGGAGAAAACGACGTTCATCGGCGCATTACAATCGGCCATGGACTCGGGTGCATACCCGCGGTTCATCGAGATGCACACGGAGATGATGTCCGAGATGGAGGCCCACCAGCAGTGCATGTTCGTGTACTGGCATCGCATGTTCCTGCTCGTCTTCGAGAACATGCTCCGCGGTCAGGGCGCCCAGTACGCGTGCGTGACCGTGCCGTACTGGGATTGGATCACCGACCAGAGCCGCTTCCTCGTCGGCCAGTGCCGCAGCATGGGCGGCTGCTCCAGCGCGCTCATGGAACTCGGTGGCGTACCCGTGGGCACGCGACAGTCCACGGTGACCGTCTACGGCTACGGCGTCTCGGGATTCTGCGTCAACACTCCGCCTCTCGACCGTTTTTGCGAGAGTGCGGCGCGATGCACGCGCTGTGTGCCGCGGGGCAACTGGAACGCGGCCGCGCCATCGGCGACGTCGTCGTACGCGTCCGTGATGAACCAGATCTTCGGCGCCAACAGCATCGGCGAGATGTCACCGCGACTCGAGCAGGGCGCACACAACAACATCCACTCGAGCTTGGACGGCATCATGGCCACGCTGCTCTCCCCAGCGGACCCGGTCTTCTGGGCGCACCACGCCATGGTCGACCTGCTCCACGTGGTCTTCCACAAGTGCCGCGTGGGCACAGCGCGCCTGACGTTCGCGCAAAAGGCGAGCCACCCGGTCGCGTGGGCATCGTGCGGACGACGCAACGGCGGGGCGTTCAACCCGACAGACGTCATCACCATGCGCACCGGTGGCGGCTCCACGGGCCGCGCTGTGATTCCCGGCTCGCAGGATCCGCTACTCGCCCGCTTCTTCCAGGGCGTGCCCACCCGCTTCGCTGATCTCCTCGATGCCCGCGACTTGGGCTACGCGTACGAGCTTTCCGGCTTGACAGCGTCCATGTACGACGAGTGTGATGGCACGACGGCGGCCGACGCTGCCCCTCGACCAGCGCCAGCTCCGGCCCTAGCACCACAACCAGTTCCTGTACCAGCGGTGGTTCGTCCCGTGCCAGTCCAGCCAGGAGTTAGTGTGCGACCCCCAGCACAGCGGTGGACGTTCCGGTGGCCGTTGGGCTTTGGACGATCGCTTCGCACTGCCGCAGACTTCAACGTCACGGACGCGAGCAAAGTCTTACCTCGCGCCAAGGTCAGGGCCGCCGACTCCGACAGCGCATCGTTCGTGGTGTCGAATCCCGCCAAGCAAGTCGCGATGCCAGCCGCTCCGCCCGTTTCGATGCCGGACGCAGTGGTGCTCAAGGACGCTGCCGTGGACCCGGCGGTGCAAAAAGTGCGCGACTGGTACCGTGCAATGGTCTCGGCCGTCGGCGGGCCGTCTCAAAAGGCGCTCGACGAAGTGGAGCGCATGTCCTGCATGTTCCAAGATGAGTGTCTCGGCGGCGTCAAGGACTTTTCGCCCGAGTTCAAGACGACCTGGGGGGCCGGCACAGCGCGCTGCAAAGCTATTGTGGACGACCTGAAAGCTGGCACGATCACCATTTGCGTGGCCGACTGGAAGCAGCACATGACCGACCGCTTTGGCTGTCCCTTGCCGACTTCCAGCAGCACTGGGAACAACTCCCCTGTGCAAAAGGTCGTGTAGAGGCACCGTGGCTGCCGTGCGTGTGTGTATTGTACGTCTTGTGAGCGTCTTTGGACAGGGTAAAGCGAGAGAGCAACCCCAAGAAGAGTTTAACACCAAGCACCTGATTGATTTCGATTAGCAACTCATTCAATCTTCATCATGAAGTTGGGGTCCCGCCGGTACTTGTTCTCGAAGCGCTCCATCCAACGGTCAAGCAGGTTGGTCGGGATCGTCATGTACGCGTTCGTGTTGCTCGTAGAGAACGACGTCATGTAGTTAAATAAATCCTGCGCGATCTTGAGCGCAAACGCCTTGCGCTCCACGAGCCCGCTGGCTTCAATCCCCAGGTTCTTGACATTGTCCAGCGGCTCGATCGAGACGCCGAGCTGGAGCACGGGCTGGCCGGCCACGTCTGGGTGCGTGGGCCAGCCCGTGCGGAAGATCGCGCTGGGTTTCTCGGCGAAGACCGTGCCCACGAGCTGCCAGTTCTGCAGCGCCGGCACGGCAAAGTAGAGCACAGCGCTGTACCCGGGCGGCACGGGCGAGCTCGGCAGCAGGAAGAACGTGAGGTCGGTCACTTGGATCGGGTCGACGATCTCCGTGACGTACCGCCCCGGGCCGATCTCTCTGGAGATACGCAGAGACAAGGTTAGACGCGCCGTGGCTTAACAGGGACATAGACACCAAGAACGCATGGTAGACGCACTGGAAGTCGGTCTGCACGGGGCGCCCGGCGACCACGAGCCCGAACTGCGCGATGCTCATGGGTGTGTGAGAGAGGGGATTCGGGAACTGACAGCTCAAGCGGACAACGTGAAGAGCTCCGATATACGATATCACAGGTCTGTTCGTGAGCGCCTGATTCCGGAACGTTCTGGAACAGCTGGGTCGGGCGTAAAGAACAGCACGGGTCATTTGCGAATATAGGATGTTAGAGGTACAGATCGCAACCCATTATTTTTTGTGCGAACATCACCAATTATTGCCGACAGAGGGGCAAGCACCATGCACCATGGAGTTCATCGCGTTCCATTGGTCGTGGAGTCTGTGTCTAGTGGGAGTCTTTATAGTATACATGTGCTCTAGTAGTTAGACGCGGTCGTGGAGCCGCCGCATTTCGATTTGCACTTCGGACGGTCGGCTGCTCGTGCTGGCCGTGAGCGTCGCGCTGGGCCGTGAGTCCGGGGCCACGTACGTGCCGCCGTTCGCCGTCGTGGCTGTCCTGGACGCTCTTGTTCCTGCGCCTCCTGGGAGCGGCGGCGTCCCCGGGAAGCACTGTGGCGTGAGCAGGTTGCGGCCCAGCTGGTTGGACTGCTGCCGCGAGAGTCGCAACCGCGCCTCGCGACGAAAGCGGCGCCGCTGGAAGAAAACGTACACGATCACGCACAGCGAGACGACGATGAGCGCGGCCGAGGCGACCACGAGGTACATCCACCAGATCCAGAAGAAGCACGGCTTGCTCGAGAACGGCAGGTACGAGCTCAGCAGGCTCTTCTTGCGGTCCGACGCCGACACGCAGTCGCAGAACGAATCGGCGGACGCCGTGATCTTCTCGACCGTAACGGTCTTGGTCGAGGTCACGCCGTTCGGGCACGACGTGGCAACGCCCAACCCGAGCCGTTGTGTGTCGCGGTCGTGGGCCGTGAAGAGTCCGTCCATGAACACGTCCCCGAGCAGCGTCTGTTCGCCTTCGGAAATACCAAAGACGCGGCACCGCTGGACGCCAAAGTTCGTGTACATCATGAGCGGACGCCAAATGTACTCGGGCGTGATCGTGACGCTAATCTGCTGGTCCGAGTGGCCGTCGAGCGCGAGCGAGATCGTGAGCGACGGCAGCTCGAAGATGGTCGAGTTCGGGTTCGTCGGGTCGCACACGGTCCCGCAGCACGGCACCGAGTCACTGAAGAACGAATCGCCCAGCCCAGGGACGACCTTTTGGACCTTGGTGCGCAAACTGTCGACGATTTGAGTGTACACGGCCGACGGGAACGCCATGTTGCTCGTGCCCGAGTCGATGATCGTGCGCGGCGAGTTGATGTCTTTGCAGGGGATGTCCAGCACGTCGTCGCCGACCTTGATGGCCGTCGTGAGCACGTTGTACCAGCGCTCTTGCACGAGCGGCGTGTACACGAGTTCGTTTTGGTAATACACTTCGCCCTTGGCGCCGGTCGTGCCACCGAGTAGCAGCTCCCCGGAGTACAGCGCGTCGGTGTACGGCACGTCCTTGATGAGCAGCGACTGGAGCGAGCCGCACAGCAGCGTACTGAACACGCTGGGGAGCTGCTTGGCGGCCTGGATCGTCTCGAAATACGGCGTCGGCGGGCTGGCCGTGGGCGACGCGATGCTCGGGTACGCAAAGCCGATGATGCCGTCGTACCCGGACTGGATGAAGTTGGACTGCTGGAGGATCTCAGTGAACGGCATGCTGGGGATCACGCCGATTTCACTGGAGGAAAACGTGTCCTGCACGAGCTCGCCGCTCCACGAGCCGGTCACGTAGCTGACACTGATCTCCTGGCCTTGGTCCGCGCAGGATGACGACGCCGCGCACGAGTAGAGCGACGTGCTGGTCGAGGAGCAGCAGTCCGCCGTGACCACGGCCGTGTTCGACGAGCCCGTGTCGACCAGCAAGTTGAACTGCGTCCTGGAGCTGCTCGTGTACAGCGGAGAGCCCACGGTGACCTCCACGTAGTAGGCTGATTGCCACAGAACAAATGTCAGTCTCCACTATTCAACCGCCCACGAGAGAGCAATTTGCAAGGGCGCACCGAGTCCCGTGGGCAGGCCGTAGAGCTTTTGCTGCACGACGCTGCCGCTCACGCGCGCGGCGCCCAGCGCGGCCCACGCGGTCGCCAGCATCGCGAGCGAGTGTGTACATGAGCGCGCCGGCTCAGCGCACCGTGGCCGCCGGCGCCGACTGGTCACACTGGTGGAGGACCCCATGGTCGTGGGTGTGACGAGTGGCGGAGGAAATACAAGAGTGGACCTGGACTAAAGGCGGCGTGTGTGCGTCTCGGGGGAGCTTGAGGCTTGTCGTCGTGGAGGTCGCCAATGCCAATGCCCAGCACACCTGCCCACCGCTGCTGGCCGTGGTGAGCGCAAAGGCGGCTCTGTCCTCGGCTTCGCATGCCGAAGAGGTGCAGCCGGGACGGCAGGAGAAACCACCACCTCTAAAATTAGCCTATTTCCATAAATCAATAATGAAAACATGCAATACTGCGACAGAGTCCCCTCTCCTCTACCTGCTATAGTAAATAGTCGGCGGTTTGTCATGCTGGACACGCTGTCGCAGTATGATCAGCCGTCTCAGGGCCCGTGTCACACACTCTGCTTTTTTCAACCGTGTGACTCCGGACCCCAGCGCTGATCACGAGAGGGAAATCATTTATCCGGCCAATACAAACTCCAGGCGAGACGCTGACTCCTAGTAGGAGTCAGCGTCTCGCGTGGGAGTCTCCTTGGCTCTCTCTCACTGGCGATCAGCGCCGGTATCTTCCGATCGGAATGGAAGCGACCGGGCCGCGGGCGGCGTCGCATGCGCTGCGGGGTGGCCGCCTTCGTCGTCCATCGGCGCCACGGACCGCTTGCAACTGGTCCTGTCGTTGCGGGATTTGCTCTCTCGTTTCTTACGCCGCGGTTTGGAGAAGTCGAGCGTCCAGCTCTTTGGTGCCGGCTTTTGCACGGGCTTCACTTTGGCGGTTGGCGCCGTGGCGTCGGGCGTGCGCAACTGGAAAAGCCGGTGGAGATTCTGGCGCAGCTCGTGCTGGTGGCGCTGCATGGTGAGCAGCGTGCGGTTCTTCTTGGGTTGGCGCTTGGCGTCGTCGTCTTCATCGGCTGGAGGCGGCTGGCTGAGCTCTGCATCTAACTGGTCCAGCTCGGAATCTGTCATCTCCAGTGCGTTTGGGTACGGGTCGCGAAAGCACGAGAGGAAGAGCTGTTTGTAGCTGTACCGCGCACGTGCAAGTAAGTACCACACAACCTTGGCGGCGTACAACAGCAGCATGAGGTAGAGCACAAACACGACGACGTTCGCGGCCGTGCTCAGGTCTTGGTCGCAGGTCTTAGCCGACGATGCGAACGCCCAGGACTGGCCCACGAGCAGCCAGGCAACGTAGAACGCTGTCGCGCCGAGCACGAGCACCGTCACGACGTTCTTTAGGCGTAGGTGCAAATAGAACCACTGACGCACGAGCACGGGCAGACACGCCGCAAAAGGCCCCAATAGACCCAGAATGATGAGGAAACCCGCCAGGGGCTTTTCGCACTCGCGCGACAAGTACACACAACCGAGCACAAACGAGACGATCGCCATGTTGGCCGTCACGAGACTGAACGCGTTGTCGATGTAGTGCGCGGACCGCTGCGTGTGCAGGTCCAGCACTTCGTCCTCGCGCTGTTCCTGCAGCTCCTGTGCGAGCAGCCGGCGCCGCTCGAGCGCCGAGACACCGCGTTCGCGTGGACCATCCACCGATCCCACTCCATTTTCCGTGGTATTCGAGGTCTCCTGATCGCTCAACACGCGCATGGTTTTCCCGATTGTGGTTCAATGCGAGGCATACGCGTCATGGCAACTCGAGCAAAAATAGGTTCCTTTTCCATCCACCATTTTGGCTACATTCGTACCTAAACGGAGAATCCAAGAGCTCCAAATCTCCACTAAAACCGCATCTTGCTAAGTACGTTTACTAAGTTCGTATCTCTTGGTGGAAGGCGTCCCATTTTCCCCTTTGGTGGGAACCAAGGCACCAACGCCGCCAACACCCAAGTCCCCGGACAGATCTCCCCTCCCCTTCTCACCCCCCACAAGTTCCCCCAGGAGGCCACGATGATGAAAAAGTCGGGCGTGAAGAACCGCGCGCCGGCGCCGATCCAGATCACGGCCGAGCAGATCCTCCAGGAGGCGCAGGACCGCAAGGAAGACTTGCTCAAGCCCACGCGGCGCCGCATCGCCGACGCCGAGGAGCTCGCGGACTACCGCATGGGCAAGCGCAAGGGCTTCGAGGACGAACTGCGCCACCAACGTCACCACATGGGCACCTGGATGAAGTACGCGACCTGGGAGGAGAGCCAGCACGAGTTCAAGCGCGCGCGGTCCATTTTCGAGCGCGCGATCGACGTCGACTACAAGACCCCGACGGTCTGGCTCAAGTACGCCGAGATGGAGATGCGCCACAAGTTTGTGAACCACGCACGGAACGTGTGGGACCGCGCGGTCACGCTGCTGCCGCGCGTCTCGCAGTTCTGGTACAAGTACGCGTTCATGGAGGAGATGCTGGGCAACCTCAACGGCGCGCGCCGCGTCTTTGAGCGCTGGATGGAGTGGCAACCGGACGACCAGGCCTGGTACTCGTACATCAAGCTCGAGCTGCGCGCGAAAGAGGTCGAGCGCGCGCGCCAGCTGTACGAGCGGTACGTCGCGAGCCACCCCGCCGAGAAGTCCTACATCAAGTTTGCGAAGTGGGAAGAGAAAGACCAGCACCAGTTTGTGCTCGCGCGCCAGATCTACGAGCGCGCAATGGTCGAGCTGCGCGATGACGAAAAATCCGAGCTTCTGTACACGGCGTTTGCCTCGTTTGAAGAGCGCTGTCGCGAGATCGAGCGCGCGCGTGCGATCTACACGTACGCGCTGGACCGGTTACCGAAGGAGGACGCACCGCAGCTGTACAACGCATTCATCACGTTCGAAAAAAAACACGGTGACAAGAAGCGGATCGAAGACGTGGTCATCGCCAAGCGCCGCGTCGTGTACGAGCAGCAGGTCGCAGCGAACGCGCTCGACTACGACTCGTGGCTCGAGTACATCAAACTCGAAGAGAACGAGGCCGTCGCGACGCAGCACTTTGGGCTCGTGCGGGACGTGTACGAGCGCGCGATCGCGAACGTGCCGCCGATCGCGGAGAAACAGTACTGGCGACGCTACATCTACCTCTGGATCAAGTACGCGCTCTTTGAGGAGCTCATTGTCGCCGACGAGTCGCCCGACCGCGTGCGCAATGTGTACAAGACGTGCCTGTCGCTCGTGCCACACACGAAGTTTACGTTTGCCAAGATCTGGGTGCTTTTCGCCAAGTTCTTGATCCGCCAGCGCGACGTGCAGGCCGCACGACTCACGCTCGGCGAGAGCATTGGCAAGTGCCCCAAGAAGAAACTGTTTCGCAGCTACATTGAGCTCGAGCACACGATGGGCGAGATCGACCGGTGCCGCAAGATCTACGCGCAGTACCTCGCGTTCGATGCGCAGAACTGCGAGACCTGGCAAAAGTACGCGCAGCTCGAGCGGCAAGTCGGTGAAATCGAGCGTGCGCGCGCGATCTACGAGTTGGCCGTGAAGCAGCCCGTGCTGGACATGCCCGAGATGATCTGGAAGGCGTACATCGACTTTGAGGTCGCGAACGAAGAGGTGGAGAACACGCGCCTGCTGTACGAGCGCCTGTTGGAGCGCACCAAGCACGTCAAAGTGTGGATCAGCTTTGCGCAGTTTGAGGCCAAGCAGGACCGCGAGGCCGCGCGCGAAGTGCTGGACCGCGCGCTGCGGTACCTCAAGGAGCAGGTCGCCGAGGAGAAGAAAGAGGAGCGCGTGCTGTGCCTCGAGACCTGGCTCGCGATGGAGCAGGAGTGGGAGAACGACGCCCAGGTCAAAAAGATCAAGGACATGATGCCGCGCAAGGTCACCAAGCAGCGCATGGCGTACGCGCAGGACGGGGTACGTGGCGTGTTTGCATCCTGTGGACTCGTAGATGGGAATGGAAGACTAACTCATTTTGTGTTTTTGGTTTGCAGACGGAACTGGGCATGGAGGAGTACACGGACTACATTTTCCCGGACGACGAGAAGGCCCAGTCGCACCTCAAGCTGCTCCAGGCTGCGCAGCTCTGGAAGAAGAAGAAGCGCCTGCGCGACGACAGCGAAGCCGCCAACGCCGACGACGCCAACGCGGCCGCGAGCTCTTGAGTTGTTGGATTAGGAGCGCCTCGTGGAGAACCAAAATCGAATATGCTTCCATATCTGATAGTCACCTACCAAGACATGCCTCGTGTTTTTCATCCGCACCGTTGAAACCTCTCAAATCACATATTTCCATGTCGCCGTGTCCCACACGCCACACACAAAGATCCGCATTCTCTCAAGTCAGCCACTACCATCAGGCACCGCACGAAGATGGCGTCGTTGGTGCGCTGTTCCACGGCGCTGACACGTGCAGTGCGTCGTCCCCATGGCGCCGCCTGCGTCGCCTCGTCTCTGCGCATCCCACCGTCGACGGCGCCGCGCCGCACATTGAGCACATTGCGCTACAACGTTGCCGACGAGCGCCTGGGCATCGGCTACCTGCAGCTCGAGCCGGAGGAACTCGAAGCCGAGCACGAGCTCGTGAGCGTGCTGCCGGACTTCCAGCAGGCCATGGACGTGCTCCACGGCGACAATGACCAGTACAAGCAGCTTCCGAACGCCAAGAAGGCCGCGCTCGCGCTGCCCCAGTTGGAGAGAACCGTCGAGATTTGCCGCTCGGCCATGGGCTTCAAGAGCGTCTATCTACTGGCAGCGCTGCGCCACTTGTTTTTGACGCAGTACGCCGCCGGCAACTACGCGGCCGCGACCAAGACGATGCTCGAGCGCGGCGAGGTCATGGACTGGCCGCTCCCCGAGCAGGAGCGAATTCTGCGCTTGTTTCTGCGTCAAGGGCAGCCGGCGCTCGGGCTCGAGTGGTGCCAAAAGGAAGTGTTCACGGCGCTGTTCCCCAAGGACGACACGGTGCCCATCAAGTGGACCATGTACGAGCTCATCGCCAAGACGCTCCAGGACGGCACGAGCGAGCTCCACGTGCGCGACCCGATGTTTGCGCGCGCCGTCGAAGTGCTGCGCGAGAAGAAGGACGTGATTGCCCACGAACACAGCGACGACTCGCTGCTGAGCCACGAGATCCCGCATCTTCTGTCGCAGTACGGCGCGCTGAGCCTCGTCGCAAGCGACGCCGGTCTGGTTAAGAACGCCAGCGAGCTGAGTGAGACCCAGCAGGCCAGTCTCAAGCAGGCCGAAGTGTTGTGGCGCGAGGCGCTCGCGTGGGTCGAGCAGACCAAGGCGCACCACCCGAACGTGGAAGAAGACGAGCTCGCGACGGGCGTGGACGCGCCGTTTGAAGCCTGGATCCAGACCAATTTGGGCGAGCTGCTGCTGCGCATGAACCGCACGGACGAGGCCATGGAAGTGCTGGGCAAGGCGTTGCAGACCCAGCAGAGCACCAGAGGCGGCAATGCACTCGCGCTGAGCCGCGTGCTGAGCAAGATTGCGCGCGGCTGCCACGCGAACGGCCAGGCCGTGTCGAGCGAGGGGCTGTTCACCTCGGTGGTGGACGCGTTCGAGAAGGAGCCGCACCTGTCGCTCACGGATCAAGTCGAGTACGCGCTCGCGCTGCGCGGGTACGGCGCGCTGCTCAAGGACTGGGACAAGCGCGAGAAGGACTCGCAGCTCAAGTTTGCCAAGGCCGATGAAGTGGACCGCGCCGTCGCCGCGCAGTGTGCGCAAAACAAGAGCGCAGCCGCGCTGCACCCGGTGTTTTACCTGCCGCTCTGAGGTCGTGACTACGCTGGAGGAGCAGAGGAGCCAGCCTCAGTCGTAACAGGTGAACTTGATGGTTGGGTTGGCAGTCGCGTCCGTCTGGCTGTATTCGCGGTTTGTAGACAAGGATGTCTAGCTGTCTGTTCACACGAAGGTCTTGACGGGCAAGTCGGTTGACAGTAGTAGCAGAACTTGTCGTCGTTGAGGCATACTACTGTAGTACCGTCCAACGACGAGTGTGAGACACGCGAGGTCTCAACGCTGCGCGCCCATCCACCGAGAACCCATGGCCGTTCCAAGGCAGTTTAGGTGCAGTCCGTCATTGTCCAGTTTTCTCAACTTGATACTGTAGCCACTGGAACGACCTAGATGGCGCTGATCCTGAGCACTCGACCAGTATCAACCTGTTGCAGTATCTTAGACGCTCGTGCTCACCTGTGTGCTGGTCTTCTCTCTAGAGAACACTGGGCATCTCTTCCTGCCCGGTTGGCGTGGTTTCATTCCTCAATTGCCCCTCCAACCACCATCCCCTTCCTCCCCCTCCTTCTCCTCCAAGTTGCCCACACCATGGATCTCTGCGACTGTTGTCTACTCGGCTGCCTCTGCGGCGTGTGCTGCTCGTCGGCCGCCGACGAAAGCGACCGCCAGCGCCGTCGCCCGCCGCCGCCGCATGGCAAGCACGTCGTCTACGTGCAGCCAGTTGTCGTGCGTCACGTATACGTGCAAGACCCGCACCATAACCGCCCGGCCCACGGCCGCCGGCGATGAAAGCTGCCAGGGTGGTGAACGATCTTCAATTATGACACACGATATGAATATGAATACAGTACTGTGTTCTGTGAGAGAACCCGTCTTGCGCTGTTCTCTCTATCCACCACAATTACGGTACTGTGCCGATAGACAGTGAGTATCTCCCTACGTATTACTAGTGAGTCTGACGGCGTAGTTGACACCTCCCTGATGAGCTTGCGTGCGGCTGGCGGACGAAACATTTAGGCGCTTCGTTGGAACGGCTTTCGTCGTTGGCTGCCAGGTTCCAAAGGGTGCCACACGTCGCAGATATCCGCAATGGCTTCGATCGGGTGCTATGCGACACCACATGTCGCATAACTAGATCCAGACAGAATATCCCAGCATGGCGCGGGGTACACGTGCGACTTCAGTATCGCAGCAGACCGCCAAGCATCGTCCGAGGACACAAGGGGCTGTGGACACGACAGTATATATCGTATCCCCAGCGTTCGCTCCGAGTGGAGTTGGTTTCATTCGCAAACTTTCCCAGGGTCACGCACACAACAAGACCACTCACTCCCCAACCACCCGACGCTTCAACATGTGCCTGGACGACGACTGCTGCTGCTGCATCGACGACTGCTCGTGCTGTCTCCTCGGTGGCCTGTGCGGCGCGTGCTGCGCGGCGTCGGCGCACGACCGCGACAACGAGCGGCGACGCGAGGCCCAGTACTACGCGCAGGAGCCGGTGTATGTGCAGCCCGTGACGGTTCAACCGGCGTACGGATACTACCAGCAAGCCCCCGCACCGCCGTACGCCCAGGCCGCGCCCGCCTACGGGCAGGGATATCGGTAAGCCTATCGGCATCGACCAAAGATACGCATCAGCTCGCCACATGCATCTCGCAGCAACTACACACATAGTGAGATCATTAGAAAATACACATGTTCGGTCTCCGCCTCTCACTTTCGTTCAGTTCGACGACACGCCGCTCACTTGACACATACTGTCGCGATGGCCTCGACGACCAGCTGATTGGATCTCGCTCGGTACGCCATGAGCATGCGGTCACGTCGAACCGGCACAGCCACTACAAGCGGTGACGACGTCTCGTGGACACCATCGCTGAGAGGCCTCGCCACCGGTGACGCTGTCACGGAGCTGCCCGTGTCGCCATTTTGCCCCAGAACGCAAACGACTCGTTCTTGTTCAGTAGCTTCGTGTTCATCGGCCGATCTGCGGGCGCGACCGTCGATCGCCGGACCAAATTGTGATCTGGCGTCTTGGAAACCTCACGTCGAACTACAGGCATTTGGATCCGTGTGTTGTCCAGATCCAGATTGTGTCCAGCTGATACCGTACGTCTCTCGGTCGAACCACGAGAATGGACTCGCAAAGAGGTAGTGTTCTATAGTACGCGACGCCAGTGGAACACTCCCTAGACCAGCACGAGTCGGGGCATCGGGTGTGTTCGACTGCCGTCGCTTGGTCTACGACTGCTACAA
>JAADXJ010000732.1:0-15372 GCA_023337735.1 Pythium biforme
GCAATGGAGAATTTCACGCGGTCGCGGTCTGGACGACCGAGGACGCGCTCGCATCCCATGCATCCAACGCACCAACGGATGTCCGACCTGGTCCCTCATTTGTTGCCACGCGCACGCTGAGCGTGGTCGCCCACCTGCTCGGTTCGTGAGGTACAATACACACACGCGTTGGGAAGTGAACAAGGGACAAGGGAAACCAACTGATCCGAATCGCCCCGTTTCGCCGCGGCAACAATCGCCCAAGCTCCCGTAGCGGCGGCCCAGCGTCCGACAACGGCTTGACGTGGAGAAGACCCGAGATGCGCGTGTTTGGTCGACGTTGAAGCGTTTCAAACGCGCGATGAGATGGGCGCCCCCAGGGTTGCCTCAAGACTCTTTCGGCAACAATGAGGGCATCAAACAGGCAACAACTTCTCAAGGTGGGACGGACGCGCACGGCTCTGGTTCCGCGATTGAAGAGGCGAACGTCACGGATGGTCCGACTATTTTGAGGCTGACCGAATGACTCGCTCGAGTATTAATGGCTGCTCGCGCGTGGTTTGAATTTGGAAGACCCCTCGCGCCTGTGTCCACGCGATTCGCCACTCAAGTCGGTGTGGTCAAGGAAGCTATCAAGTGGTCCAAGGCCCGTGTCAGTCGCCAGCGCCAGCCATGCAGGGCGTGGACTCAATCACCGTGCTCCCGTTTCCTCCGCCGGGGCTCCATGTCATCGACAACCCCAGTGGGGACGATGTGGTCTACGATATTGTCGCCAGTGCCGAGCTCCCCGTGATCGACATTTCGCGATCCGTGCGAACGGAGCTCTTTCCTGAGGCGTTCGTCAAGCGCTTCGACCGCATCGTGACAAAGTCACGTATCCTGCTGTTTGTGTTGTCGAACATTGGAGTGGTGATGGCCTCGACAATCCCGCTCTTCGACGTGTCTCTTGGAAGACGGCTCGCGATCCCAACATTTTTCTTAGGCTTGCCCGCCCCGATCGTCCAAGTCATGTTCATGCGCTACGAGATTTTGCTGCTGCTCGTGAGAACGTACGACGTGTGGTTCTTCTCCATCACGTGGCTCGTGTCGATGGTGCTCTTCACGATGTGTCTCGCGGATATCCGCGGCTTCGTCACGTTTGGGATCTGGTTCGCGATGCAAACAAGCATCATGGTCGACGCCTCCCCCGCCGTCCGCGAGTCCGTCTGGCTGACCTCGATCGGCCTCATATTCAGCATGCTGATGATTGTGGCAATCGCACTGGATCTCTATCAGGGCTTCCGCGACTTTGATCTCTTCACCGTCAACGGGTATGTGGTATCCGCGCAGACTGCAGTGATCAACGGCTGGTCGACCTGTCTACTTGTTCTCGTTCGCAACATCTATCGGAGGCGCGCTGCGATTCGTGACCACGGCAAACGCAATACGACCGTCATGCAGTGCTTATCCTACCGTTGCGGAGTGAGGCTGCGCGCTCGAGGAAAGCGGCGGCGAAGCGCCAACAGCCTTTCGTCTCTGACGAGCGTGTCCAGTGTGGGGTCATCCCATATGACGCGCCCAACGACCTCGTACTTCCAGAACGCCAAGATGGTTCAAATGCGCTGCATGCGTGTGAAGTTCATAATCAGTCCGCACAACCTCGTGGCAAAGTTTTCAACGAGGCTTCTTGACTACTACGACACCCACCCCTCAGTCGTCGTGTTCCGAACGTTCGTCATCCTGCTCATGGAGGCTGGTGTGATCTTGACCTCGATATCGTTCGTCCCCGGTGTCCCCGCAAGTTGTCAGTATGCGTCATTGGCCACCACTGCTCTGTTTTGCACGATTTCTCTCGGTATGATGCACCGACAGCTGCTCAAGTACGTGCTGTTCTCGTTCGACTTCGCATTCCTGTCGTTCCAGCTCACGATCATGCACCTCGCACTCTGCGACCTGTACGGCTGGGACTCGAGGGCATTTGCGATCATGTCTGTGTGGCTCTGGTTCCACTGGGTGCTGACTTTCGATTGCATTCCTCCGGTGATCAAGACGAGGATGCGATTTAGATATCGCTACGTCGTTCTCATCGCCGCTCAGTTCGTTGTGGCTCACGTCTGCCTTGTGTACCAGCTGGCTGCGCTCGATCGTCGCACACTCCGAGACCGTGCAATCCTGCAGATTCGAATCCGTGGGGTCCAAGTGGAAGCCCGCGTGTTACCTTTGCTCGTCAGCCGAATGCTCATGACGTTTTGCTGGTCGTGCCGTATTGTTTTGCGGCTTTTGCGGCGCCACGAGAATGAACTCGTCATCATTCAAGGCACAGTCACGTACATCAACAATCGGCGCAAGATTAAGATGCAAGAGGCGCAATTCCTGGCAACGCGCACGAAATCTACGATGATCCAGGTAAAGCGAATTCTAACCAGGCGACTCTCAGCGTTTACCGTCGCGGTCGCACCGATGACAGCTTCTATCCCAGCGAGAGTTCAACCATCTTCGAGCAATGAACCAACAGCTCAGCCAGTTCCAGCTCGTCGGAGCGCGAGATTTACGAATATTGCAGGCCAAGTGTACGACGCATCGCGTGTTATCACTTCCCTCCAGCAAAGTCGGGCCAGGAGTGAGCTACCGCGGAGCGTCGTCGAGTCTGGCCCTATGCTCTTCCAGGTAGTGAACAACCCACAACGCAAAAGCGCCATGGAATCGAATGGATCGATCATGAAGATTACTACGCTGGATACGTCGGTACGGAGTGTGCAAGCTGACGCGGCAAATTGTCCAGGCTCTCCAGTATGGCGAAGCGAGAATCAATCCGAAGAAGAGCCGAATCAACCCCGGCGATTCGTCATTTAGAAGCGATGGCACAGCGATATGTTTCTCCCACCGCGGCAAGTTTCACTGCCCAAACACATGGAGAGTTGTGATGAAGTGACGGGTCGACCTTTGCTCCTTCGAGTCCACGGAACTGCGCTCGAGGCAGCAACCAACAAACATCCAGCCGCCAAAATCTTTAATATGGTCGCCGTTGGGACGTGGTTATTCTTCCACGGGGGCTAATATTAGTCTTGATTCGAGACTGATGAAGCGATTCGCATTTACCGGTGCTTCGTGAAGCTCGAAGCGGGTACCACCCAGCACGATCGGTCAAGCTGCAAAACGCTCGAGCTACCAGTCCCATTCATGCGCTCCGCCCAAATCGCTCCAGCGCTCTATCGCGGGCAGAGGCTGGAGAAACCCGTTGTGTATGACGAAGAAAAGATCATTTACGAGTTTGCGCAAAGTGCGAAGCTTCACGTCATCGACCTCTCGCGTTCGCTGAAGA
The DNA here is from genome assembly GCA_023337735.1 of Pythium biforme. NCBI lineage: Eukaryota > Oomycota > Peronosporomycetes > Pythiales > Pythiaceae > Pythium > Pythium biforme. Next base: position 3,281 of record JAADXJ010000732.1, read on the forward strand.
CCGAGCTGTTCAGCGCCGCAATAGCCGCGCGTTTGACCACCGTGTTGCGCCGGGCGCGCGTGCTTCTCATCGTCTGCCATAATCTCGTCTTATTAGTCACGCCCGTGTCGCTCATGGCGCCGGCTCCTATTGGCCGTGGCTTGGTGCTGGCGACTCTCCCGCTGGGTTTCCCGAGCACCTTCTCGATGTTGCTTTCGCTGCGGTACGACATCCTGTACGTTCTGCTGGGGACATATGACTTTTGGTTCTACTGGATCGTCGCGATGATCACCTGCGTGAGTCTCGGCATCTACGTTGGTGATATGCGAGCAATATCGGCTTGTTTCGTCGCACTCGGCATGCTCGTGTGCATTTTGGTCGACGCCAACGTCTCGCTCTCTCGTGTGTTCGTTTTCTCGAGCGTGCTTGCGGGTATGTTGGGCTGCGTCTCCTTTGTCGCTGTTCAGCTGCAGCTCATTCCGGACGTGTCCAAGCTCAGTTTCTCGTACAACAGCCGCTCGCTGTCCCTCCCAGATCTCATTGCGAACGGAATGGTGACACTTGTGATCGTTCTCGGACGGAACGCCTACCGTCGCAGAGCGGCGGTGCTCTTCAACGCGGCGAACAAGGCCTCTATTTGCTGCATCACGTTTCGTTGCACAGTGATGCTTCGGCAGGCCGTGCCAACGACGCAGTCGGTTGAAGGACCGAAACAGCGGATGGTAGCGCGCACCTCCAGCGTGCCTCACTTGCTGTCTGGAGACATAACAAAGTCGTCTCTCTCCGCGTCAGAGATGAAGATGATCCCATTCGAAGAGCGCCTCGACGGTCGCCGCACTTTGTTCGGATATCAGCGATCGATGGAGCCATGGAGTCGAACCGCGCGGTGGACCCTGACGTTCTTTGCCATGTCTTCAGCCTCGGCCACGGGGCTGGTTTTCTTCTACGCAACGATTTTCGAAAAGCCTGCTCATTTGGGTCTCTGCATCGCGTCGTTTGTGGGGTCGTGCCTTATCAGTCAAGTTGTGTGGGCTATCCTGCAGCCCAAGATGCTCCTGCGCTTGTGGACGTCGTTCGACTTCGTGTTCCTTTCGTTTCAACTGTCCCTACTCCACGCATGTGTTTGTGACACCTTGCGTTGGGACCGACGCGCGCTCCTCAGCCTGTCCGGGTTTGTCTGGATCCATGTTGTGCTCGTACTGGACGCACTCATGCCGATCACACGGCGACGCATCGGCTTCCACAAGGTGTTTGCGATGATCGTGGCATTGGGATTCGCGGCCGGCCACAGTGGCTATCTCGTGAAGCTCATCGTCGACAAAGATTGGGTTCTTCACGAGCGAGTTCTTTATGACGACCTTGTGTTTGGCCACCGTATTCGCTTCGGGGTTATCCCTCTGATCGTGAGTCGTCAACCCATCCTGATCACGTGGTCTATACGGCTGCTATGGCGGATTTACAAGAGTCAAGAAGGTGAGCTTATATTGATCCGCGGCGCCGTCGCGTACGATTCGCACCGCGAAAAACACGCCGCACCGGGTACACACTGAAACGGCACGAAGCCATCTTGACACTGCGAGTGAACAACGAGTCGTCGTTTTATACCGACTCACCTGTCGTCTTCCGCCCCAAGAACGAGAGACGAGCACAACACCCGTTCTATCGGGCACGGAGTGATACAATACGCGGGAAGTCAACCTCACACGCTGGGAAGTCGTCTTCGTTGAGGAATGCGCTGGAGGAGGGGCCGACCCGTCACACGATGATATCAATACCAACGATTGTGGATACGAGTACGCGCGCGCGAGAAAAATGAGCGATATGAAATATACGCCGCAATGACGTCGCCCTCCCAGTTTCGACGCGAGCCGACTACTGTCAAACACCCCGGTGAAGGAAAACAATTCAACGCGGAAGTCAACGCAATCGTCAAGAGTCCAACTTCATTACAGACACTCTGAGGATCGAGTCATGCTCACACCAACTACATCTCAGCCACTCCATGGAGTATGAGCCAAGCTCAAACGAGTAACGTCGCGTCAGTGGGCCCCCTGATCCCCTGCAAGTGTGGCGGAACAACCAAGCACCTCTGATGCTCAATCCGCCAGCCGCAACAAAAAATGGCGACGAATTTCCCGCGCGGTGATCAGACAATCGCTTCGGGTTTGCGCGGGAACACGGTCGGGTACTCCACAGCGTCGTTTGTGGCCGGTCGGTTGTTGTCGCCCTCACTTTCGCCTGTCGTCACGTTCGCCGGGAGCACATTCTTCCTACAAATCCAGAAAAGCATGTCACACAAGATGCAATAGCAGCACAAGACCGGACGTACTCACGGGTCCATGTAGTGGGGTACGTCAAGAGTGCTCGCGACATGCGCGAGGTCCTGCGGCGACGCCATGTACACGATCTTCTTGTAGAACGCGCTGCTCACAAAGCCCTTGGCGACGAGCACCAGCAACTTGAGCCACATACTGGGCTCGTACACGTAGAAGAACCTCAAGTTCTGCTGGTACTTGGACGAAAACGTCTTGAAGAGCCGCTTGAGCCACGCGGCGCTGAGCTGTGTCTCGTCGCTTCCGGAGACCATGTCACCGCCGTGGACGTACAGCACGCTGTAGCTCTTGTCGACGATCGCGTCCATGAAGTGGATGATGAAGAGCATGACGCGGTCAAGATCTACGCGGTTGTCACCCTGCGGATCACTCACGCTAAGCCGACTGGCCATGTACACAATCACGGGCGCACCAGAGTGGTCCACGCCGGCGTTGTAGAGAAACTTGCGCTTGGTGAGGTCGCGCCAATCTTGCTGCTGTGCTTTGGCCAGCGCCGTCTGGTACGTGAACGTGCGCTGCTGGATCTGCTGGGTCTTGAGAAGCTGCTTCTCACGCAGTTCTTGCTGCTTGCGCAGCCGTTCGAGCCGCTCGACGTCCGGATCCGCCGACATCTCGTAAAAGCTCTCAAGCGCCGCGTCTTCGTCCTCGGCATCCTGGTTGGTGTCGTCATCGCCTTGCTGGTGTGTGAGAAACTCAGAGATACGGATCTTTCGCTCGGCAATCACGGGCCCGCCGAACGCGTCGCCGAGCGCGCGGCCCTCGAGCGCGTGCTTGCTGCGTCTTTCTTCCTGCTTGTTCCGAGGGAAGTAGAGCGGCAGCACGGCCTCGTACTGGAGCTGGTCCTCGAGCGAGTCGACGCACAACACGACGCACGCGATCTCGTCGCGGTAGTGCTCGAGGAAGCGCCGCACGGTGCGGGCCGCGACGTGGGCGGCCTCGTCGCGCGGGTAGTGCTTGCGCTTGGTGTACACACACGGGAACGCGACGGTCGCGAGCCGTTGTTCCACGGCCGCGCTCAGCACGGCGCGGTAGCACATGTGGAGCGCGTGCTCGGCCGCGCTCTGGTACGCCACGCTGTACCGCGGCGCGACCGTGTGGATCAATTTACGGGCTGGGAGCGCACAGCCGCGCGTGACCACGGCCTCGCCCGTGCGACAGGGCCCTGCGGACGCACACTCAGTCCACACTTCTTTGCCGGCGGCGTCCAGGATCTTACGGCACAGCCCCGACGTGTCGTTGAGCGATTCGTTGGTCGAGTTGACCACGGCGTCGACCGCGAGCTGCCAGATCGGTCCGTGCCAGAGCGCAATGCGCCCGTTTAGACTTGTATCTAACGCGAACAGCGGCGAGTCGGAGGAGGCAGGAGAAGTGGGCGGAGGTACAGGTGGAGCGTCTATCGAGGGAACGTCATCTTCCTCCGACTGCCAGCGCCGCAGCGCCGCAAGCACGATGGGCGCGTCGTCGGTGAGCTCCATTTTGGGGCGTGCGAGCGGGGATGTATCTTGAAGAGCTGCTCGAGACTCGAGATTTCGCAGAAAAGGTTCTTCTGGATCTGATAGCGTAAATACGGTAAGCAGAAAACATAACGTACCCTCTGGAGAAGGAATACCGGTATTCCCAGTAAAGTACGTAAAGTATAACCACCACTGCCAAACGGATGTGTGGAAGAGACAGTAATTCAGTGCACTGAAACTCGCCACCATCGGAACCGCGACAACTCATATGACCAGTGAGTGTTCATGACCCAGTGTAGCGGCAGAGACCAGGTGGCCTCGTTGTCACGGCCACTGCCTGGCAGTGCCACTCTGCCAGCCGCGGTCTCCGGAGTTCCGCTATGAACAGACACTTTCAGGGAAACCTCACCGAGCAAGGACACTTGATACATCCTCTCCCGCTGCGCGTCGTATCCCATTGGCGACGTCAACTCCAGACACTCCAGACACTCGGGACGCTCGTCGGTTCGGTCTGGCGGTCGTCCGGAGATCTGCACTGAGGAGTCCGGAGTACCGGCTGCTCCGGACGGATGTCCGCGTGTACCACGCTTGTAGCAAAGTGAGGACTATCCAGCATCCGGATAGATTTGGCGCCGCGTTCTCTCTTGTTTTCACTATGCTCGCCCAGCGCAGACTGACCGTGACCCAATTTCCTCTGCCTCCACAGCAGATGTCCCCACGGCACCCAGTCAGTCTGTCAGTGCACACACATCTCGTGACGAGACGCTGGGCGTTCCCCTCGGGCCGCTGGTCTAAACGTCCCGACTTTTAGGCGCCCCCTAAACGACCGCAACGACTTGCACCTGCACTGATAGACCCTTGTTCTCCCTTTGGTCATTCCTCAAACTTCCTCCCGCCGAGCACCCTCCTCCTTTCCAGGTCCTCCCTCCCTCCCCATCGACCATGCCGTCTCCCACTGCCGTCGCCTCGCTCGCCGTGGTCGCCGCGCTCGCGGCGTCCACTGCCAACGCGCACGTGTACCTCACCGAGCCGCTCGCCGAGTTCAAGTCGGGCGCGTCCAAGTCGAGCTGGGTCGCCGAGTTCCAGCCGCCGTGGACGGGCGAGTTCAAGACCGGCGCGCAGTACGCGGCCGTCGCGCCCGGCAAGGGCTTCAAGGACCTGCGGTCGTTCCTCGAGGACAAGGGCCCTGTGTGCGGCAACTCGCTCTCGGACGCGACGCCCAAGGCCATCCCGGCGAGCGGCAAGATCTCGCTCGCGAGCACGATCGAGCACGCCGGCCCCTGTGAAGTCTGGCTCGACGACGCACTCGCGTTCCACGACGACGACTGCGAAAAGACGTTTGGCTCGGCGCAGAGCTTTGCTGTGGACTTTTCCAAGTGCTCGGGCTCGTGCATGCTGCGCTTCTACTGGCTCGGCCTCCAGGACGGCGGCAAGCGCTGGCAGGCGTACAGTACGTTCTTGACGCGTCTATCGCCGTGACGGGACTCGTGGGTCGATCACGGAGGACTAACCGAACTGAATGTGTTTCTGCAACTTCCAGAGAACTGCGTGCCGCTCAAGGGCGGCAGCGGCGGTGGCAGTGCCACCACGCCGGCGGCTTCGACCAAGCCGTCGAATGGCACGGCGCCTGCCACGACCACCAAGCCGGCCAAGGCCACGCCCGCGCCGGACGCGACGACCAAGAAGCCGGCCAAGGCCACGCCCGCGCCGGACGCGGACGCGACGACCAAGAAGCCCGCGAGCACCAAGAAGCCCGCGAGCACGACCAAGAAGCCGGCCAAGGACGACGACAAGACCGGCGGCGAGGCCTCGAGCGCGCCGGCCAAGTGCAACCGCCGCCTCCGCGACTAAAGCGCCATCGTAAACGACGCGTTGGGAGTCTGTGGGAGTCTGTGTATGGTCACTGTCAGCGGCTTGATATAAATGTATCGTTCTTTTCTTGTTTCTACACGATCGATGGGTGTCGATTCCTGGTCTTAGCTATTACTACGAGCCTTGAAGCTAAGACGATGCCTGTCAAGAAGCAGAAGAGAGACCGAACTCTACTGTACTACGTAGTATGTAGACAGCCACGTCCGGATTACACGACGTGATATTAATACGGTACTAGTATTTGATCTTGTTTTCAACACGCACTACGACGATTACAACTCTTCGTGTTGGAGACCACCAACGAGGCCTCGGCGATCGGCGAGACCTTCAGCACGAAATGAACCTTAGAAGCCGTAGGCATAGCCGTACGCGAACGGGTCCCCACCATGCGCGCCGCTGCCAAAGCCAAAACCACCGGTGTAGCCGTCCGCGTGGCCACCGTAGCCACCGCCGTACGGGGAGCCACCGCCATAGCCACCGTCGTAGCCACCGCCGTAGTCACCGCCATAGCCGTAGGGATACCCGCCGTGACTGTTGTAGATGTCGTAGGTGCCGTAGCCGTCATAGCTGTCGTACACGTCGCCGTAGCGTCCGCCATAACCCTTGCCGTAGTTGTCGTACGAGTCGTACGAGTCGTAGCTGTCGTCGGCCTTCTTGTGACGACTTGCTCTCGCGCAGCTGCTCGGTGCTGCTGCGGATCGACGACGACGACGACGACGACAAAAGCGATTCGAGCGCTGGAGGCACCGACGCCGGCGCAGGACTGGCGTTCTGCGACTGCACGTTACCGGCCAACGCGGCCACGACGGCGAGGACACGAACCGAGAGGAGCCGAACGGGCTTCATGTCTTGAGTGGGGAGATGAGGACGGTTGGTTGCTATGAGCTGGAGGGTGTGGAAAGCCGACTGACGCCCACGTCAAGGTCGGGCCTGCGACGCCATTCGAGCGGGAGGAACACTAGGAGGCTCGATAGAAGCCGACGAGGGAAGGTCTGGGTCACCGACGGCTTTGTGGGTGATGGTGATTGTGATACGTGGGGGATAACCGGTGAGATGTGTGGAGTGACCCTTGTGTTTCTTGACAACGGAACCCCATGGCTTGAATAAAGACCATGCGTACGTCAACGCCAGACTAGCCAACGCGACATTACTATCTATACATAGGCGAGAGTGCAGACCCAACTCTAGCCTGGCAACACAACCACTGCCAGGCTGACGAGCACAACGTCATGGACGCCCGCATCACGCCTCTGGTGACGCCGATCGTCTCGCTGGGGCCTCCCGTGTTGGCGCTTCCGGACGACCACGCCACGTACGAGATCGTCAAGAGCGGCACGCTCCACACGGTCGATCTCTCGCGGTCCATCAAGTCGGAGCTCTTCCATCCGCGCTTTGTCCAGCAATGGAACGCGGCGACGCGGCGCCTGCGGTACGTGATCGCCGGCAGCCACAACCTCGTTCACGTACTCGTGGTCATCGCGCTTGCGGCGCCGCGCGACGTCGGCCGTTGGCTCTCGATCGTGATCATCCCGCTCGGCGTGCCTGGGTGTGTCGCCACGCTGTTGGCGCTGCGGTACGACCTGCTGTACGTGATGGTGCGCACGTACGACTTTTGGTTCTTCTGGGCCGTCACGCTGCTCTCGTGTATCGCGCTGGCGCTGCTTGTGAACGACCTGCGCGCGTGCAGCAGCGTCTTTGTGGCGATCGGCATCCTCATTTGCCTGGTCATCGACGCCAGCATGTCGCTCTCACGGGTGTTTAGCGTCTCGGGGGCGGCGGCCGTGCTGCTGGGCCTTGCACTGATCCTGATCGTCCACTTGCGGCTCGTGCCCGAATCCAACGAGCTCCAGATCACGTACAACGCGCGCACGATCTCGCTGGCCGACGTCGTCACCAATGGCATTGGAACACTTGTGATTCTGTTGGCACGGAACGCCTATCGCCGCAAGCAGGCCGTGCGCCACTCCACGGCGACAAACCAGGCGTCTATCCGCTGTATCACGTACCATTGCGCTGTCAAGCTCCAGCGCGTCGTGGCACCATCGACTCCTCCAGCACTACCACCGCAGCGACCGAACGTGGGCCGCGTCTCCTCGGTGCCTCGCTTGCTATCCGCTCACCACGCTGCGCATTCGTCGTCGCCATCGATGCACGTGACGGAGCTGCAGCTCGTGCCGATCTCCGAACGGATCGACGGCCGACGCTGTCTGTTTCGACGCCACCGAACGCACGCAAAGTCATGGCCTCGGACACTGCGCGTTGCTCTCTGGGCGGCGATCGCCACGAGCATCCTGACCAACAACGTGCTGTTCCTGTCGGAGATGGTCCTGGGCGTTCCGTACCCCAGCAGTCTCCACACAGTCTTGTTCATGAGCTCGATCGTCCTCGGTGGGTTTCTGCTGTCGTTCCTGCAGCCACAGCTCTGCAGGCGGCTCTTGCATTCGTTCGACTGCGTGTTCATCTCGCTGCAGCTTACGGTGCTCCATCTCGGCGCATGTGATACGTTCGCCTGGGACAGGCGCGCCCTGGTGGTGATGCATTTCCACCTCTGGATCCACGTCGTGCTCGCGATGGACGCGTTGATGCCGCACACCAGAAAGCGACTCGGCCTTCATCCGATCTTCCCGCTGTTTGTGGTCGCGACGTACGCCACGGGCGCGGCATTGTTCCTGGGCAAGTTCTTCATCGACTCGGACTGGGAGCTCTACGATCGCGTGCTGCTGGAGACGAACATCTGGGGCCGACGCGTGCGCCTCCGCGTCGTGCCGATGATCTTTAGTCGACTGCCGATGGTCATCGCCTGGTCACTTCGTTTATTCTGGCGGATCGCCACGAGCAGAGAAGGCGAGCTCATCCTGATCCAGGGCGCCGTCGCCTACGACCGGCCCAACAGGACGAAATGACCTCAGTCGAGCGCCGACAACGAGATGGGCACGACCAAAGCCGGACAGAGACCTTGCACTTTGACAACCGTGCTGGGGCCTTTCTTGACGGGGAACGACGGTCCGCTGGACGCGTTCGTGCCTGGTGGGTCGTAGAACGAGGACGGACCCCTGGCACCGCCGGCGTTGGTCGTGCGTCCGCCGTGCTTGGAGTTGCGGCTCGTACGCTTGGCCTTGACGGTCATCCAGAGACACATGACGATCGTGATGCGCATCCAGACGCCCTGGACGTGCTCCCACGAGAGCCCCGTGGCGTGGTCGAGTACCATGGACGGGTACGCGTGCGTGAGGAAGAGCGCGTACAGGCCCGTCTCGAGCTTTTGGTGTTTCCCGACGCTTTTGACGCCTTTGGCCATCGCGAGGAAGAAGAAGCGGAAGCCCACGATGAAGAGCTCTCGACAATGTCGTCGAGCGCCGCGACGGCGTCCATGTCGACCACGGGCGCGACGATGTCGACCACATTGAGCACGAGCACAGCGCGCCCGAGCAGCACGAGCGCTTCGCCCAGGTACAGCAGCGGCACGAGCGCCTTGAGTTTCATCTTGTTGTCGATGTCGCGCGTGACGACGCTGATTTGCACGCGGAACGTGAGCACCGTACAGGTCTCGGAGATGTCGTTGAGGTCGCGCACAAGCGCGGCGTCGGGAACGCCGAACGGGAGGAAACGTGCAACGCTCAGGAACGCGAGCGCGGGCAACAGTGCGACCAGCGGCTCGCGGCCGCGCCGGTAGCACATGGTCACCAAGGACTGGAAGAGCGAGAAGTTCCTGCAGGCACACAGCCACGTCCGTGAGGTCCATGACGGCCCGCGGGGTCACGCCTGAGAGCTGCAGGGCGAGCGTACCAGTCTCTGGATGCCGGACAGTGGAAAGGAACGCTGTTGCGGTTCACCGGTGAGACGTGTCACGTCGTGGGCTCGGGGTACTCAGTCTTACGAAGGACTCGGCACACCTCGTCCTCGGCCATTGCACGATAGTTACTGCTATTATACCTTCGACACGACCCAGCGAATCACTGTATCGCTTCAACAACGCAGCCGGGGCAGCGCGCTCGTCGTCTCAGCAGCTGAGGCGGCGTCGTCGTTCCCACTAGGAATAGAGAGACAGCCAGCGCGACACGACGGTGCGTGGTCGGTCTCTGGACAGGAATGAACGCGCTGAACGAGGTCAATAGTATCCTGGGCACGTGCACTTGTTGGCTGTCTACAATATGGTGCTTGGTCTCTCTTACCTCGTGTACCGCCGCCTCGTAGCGTTCCTTTACAGCTCCTTCTTGCGGATGTAGCCGCTCGAGCAAAATGCCGGTTTGGACACGTAGCGGCGCCCGAGCGAGCGGAACGATCCTTTCTTGAGCATGAGGTACCCGAGCACCGAGAACACGGCCACGGACGCGATCGCGCCGTCGCGGAGGCGCGTCGACAGGTCTTCCTGGGGCCGCCAGCTCACGCTCGCGCCGATGATGAGCGCGCTGGCGACGCACATCTCGAGCACCATGTTGAGCAGCGTGTGCTGGTGCTGGAACGAAAAAGGCGTCTCGTCGCGGCGGTCCGGCGAGTAGTTTCCGACAAGCAGATCGTATGAGTCTTGGCGCACGCCGTCGGCAAAGTTGTTGAGGTAGTACCGCGTGACCGAGTTGATCCCGTCCTGGATCGCGCCCGCGAGCGTGCGCTTGCCCGTGCGCGTGAAATCCGTCTTGAGCGCGCCCGTGCCGGCGTACATTTTGCTCACGTAGTCGGCGTTGTCGGCCCACGTGTTCTTGAACACAATCTCGAAACTCTCGTGCGGTGAGTCGAGCACATTCTCCTGGGCCTTGTCGTTGTAGAGACCAAGCGCCATGAGCGACGCGCGGCGCGCAAAGAGCGACATGACCACGTTCGTGCGGTCGAGGTTGTCCATGCAGTTGACGCGGAAGACGCCTTTCTGGCGCGAGATCAGGCGGCCTTCGCCGTCGCACTCGAACCAGCCGTACTGCGAAAACTGGTCGTTGACGTCGTTCATGAGCTTGGAAAGGTTGCCCCACTGCATCTTGCGGCACTCGTGGTGGAAGTCAAACCACACGTACACGATGGGCTCGGCAAACAGCGACGACTTGGCCGACGACGACGAGCTTGAGCCATTGACGGGCGAGCCGTGGAAGCTCGTGGCCATCGCAGTCGCCGCGAACGGGGCGCCGCCGTTCGTGAGCGACGCGGCGTTGGGCACGGACGCCGACCGTGACTTGGTCGGCGAGTTGCCGCCGCTCGCATACCCATTGGACGCGGCCGCAGTCGGGTAGTCGCTCGCGACGGCCTGGAGGCTCTGCTGGTTGTACTTCTTGACGTACTTGCCGTAGGCCGTGCCGAGCTGGGCCTGGTCACGCACGGTCTTGGACTTGCCGGCCTTGTCGATGAGGTTCACGACCGTGATGTGGCCGTAGCGCTGGATGATGTTGTCCATGTGGGCGCGGAACGCGAGCTCGTTCCAGTCGACGATGCTCTCGTTGCCGCTGAACGCGTACCGTGTACGAGGCATGTACTTGAGCGTGACGACCTGGTCCCAGTAGAGCGGGATCGAGCCGCGGATTTGCACGTACGAGCAGATCGACCGGTTGGGCTTGACCAGCAGCATCTCGGTCTCGGCGAAATTGGCCACGCAGCCGTCCTTGTCGACGCCCCGCACGTTGAAGCGCGTGCCGACGCGGCGCCAGCTGCGACGTGTGAAAAAGAGGACATCACAGCGCATGCCGTTGACTTCGCACTTCTTCATGACCTTGACAAACCCGGAAATGACCGGTACGATCCAGTTGTGGAGCTGCAGGTCCATAAACTTTGCGAGCACCGGTTTGTTCCAGAAGAAGTCTTCCTCGGCCTTTTGCCAGAGCGGCAGCTTCTGGGCCGACGCGCTGGCCGACGTGTAGTGCGCCGCGCGGCGCTGCGCCGAGAGCGTGAGGTCGTAGTCGTAGGAAAAGTAGAACGTGCGCGACGCTAGGACCGACTGGAGCATGCGGATGTACTCCTGCTCGTCCTTCTGCTCGCGCTTGGACGCGTGCTTGAAGAAGCTGCGCTGCGCCGCGGCGCTCACGGGCACCAGCGTCGCGCCCAGCACGCAGTAGATTTTCTCGGAACTGGGTCCCGAGCCGATCACGCGCGCGTCCGTGATCACAGCGAGGTACGGGCCGCTGAGGAGCGAGTAGACGCCGTAGACCGCGTGGATCGAGAGGAACTGCGGGTCCTGGCGGTCGTCGGCGACGTGTGCGATGGGCTCAATGTCCACGGCGCTGCTGCCGGATTGACCAGCGAGCCCGTGGAGCCCGCCGGATCCAGAGGCGCCAGATCCGGCGCCCGAGCTTGCGCCTCCGGATCCGGAGCTGACACCGGAGAGTCCGTGCGGGTCGACGCCCACGGAGACGCGCAGCCAGCCGTTGGCGCCCGCACGGCAGTCCTCCAGCAGCAGCTCCGTGCTCTCGACGTGGACCTTGAACATCGTGGTCGTGGTGGGGGAAGGAAGAGAGCGGAAATGATGGGAGGTGGTTAC
>JAADXJ010000733.1:0-15365 GCA_023337735.1 Pythium biforme
ACTGGCAGCAACCGTCCGGCCAGGTGGAAGCACGATCACCTAGTGTGGCCGTGTTCATTCTACAAGGCAGTACGGCAGTGGCGGAATGGCGCGCGCAGGTACACATGGCCTCCCAAGTCTATCTATCTTCCATGGAGACACCTGCGGCATGATGTGCCCACTGGCGATCGGCCTGCAAGATGGCTACACTTTTCCGCCACATGGACTTGTCATCGCTTGCTGGTTCTGAACATTCGGAGCACTGGAAACTGCTGACCCACCAGATGGAGATCGGTCCGGGCCACGCACGCCGGTGGGTTTCACATGTCACCCTCAACAAACAACTTCTCATGTGGGTTCTCTGGGTTCTGCCCTCTAGACGTTCTTGAACCGTTGCTCTTTGAGGGTGCGTTTCAATCGAGTCAGATGCGGCACTGACTATTACCAGCATCCGCACCACGTTCGTGGAAAGGGGCGCGGCCACAAGTTGTACAACTGCGGTTGTGGGCCATGCCTTGTTGTGCTCGCGCCAGCCCGCGCGTTCTGCGGTCGGCCACTCGTCTAACCATCCGCGTCCGCGCAGGCGACGGGGATACATTAGTTGTGTGTGGGCGTCCTCTGTGTGGCCGCACGCACCTCTGCTCGTCCGCACACTTTATCAGTGGCGCCACGTGAAGGCTGTCACCTCGCCGTCCGCGTCCACACCTGTTGAACGTCTAAACGCATCGCTCAGAGCAGCAGAAGCCCGACTGCCTTGTCCAGCAAAGGCGAGGCCATACGCGGGCGACATAAAAGGAGGGGGCTCGGACAGAATCACTTACCGCGCGACCTAACCGGTTGCCCGTTCGCTCTCCGGATAGTCCCCCCAACCCCCGCGAACGACACCGCTATCCAGAACAACACCAGAACAACAGGCTCGTTCGCGTTTAGACCGCGACTCCCCTCGTGCTTTTTTCATGGGCGACTCGGACGGCGGCGCCAACATGGAGCTTTTCCTCTCGCTCATGGCGGCCGTCATGCTGCTGCTCCTCCTCGGCGGCCTCTATATGCTCAAAGACCGCTCCACAGCACCTCGCGAGCACATCTCGCGGTCATTTCTCGCCAGGTACAGCCTCTACAACCGATACACTCCCAACACACGCCAGTGCCGCTGTACTCACTGCCACCGTCGTGCTCTTTATCAGAATCCTCCTCAACGACGCCGTCGAGCCCGTCACGCGCCTCGACCTCGAGCGAAAGTACGTCTTGCTCCCCCGCTTTTTCTCTTGTCGCATGCCGCATCGAAAATGCTCACGTTACGTACGTGTACTCGTGTTCTCGTAGTGGCGAGGGCGACGAGCGCTGGAAGTGCCTCGTGTGCGAGTTCACGAACGCGCTCGAGAAACCAAACTGCATTTTGTGCGGCACCAAGCGCAACGCCACGCGGCGCGACTCGGTCGTCGCCGACCTCGACGAGCTGCGCATCAAGCGCCAGCAGCGCGCCGGCCACCTCCACGGCAGCGCCACGGGCAGCTTCCCCTCGTCCTCGTCGCGTCTATCGGCGACGTCGGCGCCGCTGCGCCTCAGTCGGCTGTCGGCGAATCAGACGCTGCGTCTGAGCGCGCTCAACACGCGCCAGCGGTACGCGCTCAAGCGCAAAGAGTGGGTCCGCAAGATTGCTCCGAACGGAACCGCGTTCTGGGAGCGCCAAGACATCGCGTACAGCGGTTCGGGTTCCAACACTGGAACCAATGTTCTGTCGCCGAGCCCGCGGCACCGGAACGTCGGTTCCAGCAGCTCCAGTAGCGCGTCGTTCGTAGCCCTGTCGACACCACTCAGTGCCGCGGCGGGCATTCCTCGGCGCCCGTCGTCGGGCTTCGTGACGTACCTCGTGCGCTCGTCCGTGCACAGCGAAGGCCGCTTGACGTTTGCCGAGACGTCCCGCGCCGACGCCGCGACGACCATTGCCGGCTACCGCATCCGCGCTGACGAGCTCGAGCTCATCGACCAGGTGAGCCAGCTGCCGTTCCAGAAGAAGTACACGTGGTTCCTCGAGCGCATGAACGGGCTGCTGCGCAACTGGGACGAAGGCCGCATCAAGCTCAGCGTCCATCGCGAGAACATCCTCGTCGAGTCCATGGAGCAGCTGCTCGGCATCCAGCTCGAGCACATCCATTTCCCGCTGCGCATCGAGTTTCTCGGCGAGATTGGCATCGACGCCGGCGGGCTCCAACGCGAGTGGTTCTCGATCTTGTTCGAAAAGCTGCTGGACGACTCGCTGGGCCTCTTCATGAACTGCCACCGCAACAACCAGTCCGTTGCGATCAACCCCAACTCGATCGATTGCACGGCCGACCACCTGCTCTACTTCCGCGGCATCGGCCGGCTCATCGGGCGTGCGCTGCTCGAGGGCCAGACTATGCAGGCGCGGCTGTGCCTGCCCATTCTGAAGCACTTTCTCGGCGTGCCCATCACGTTCTCGGACTTGCAGTACGTGGACCCGGAAGTGTACAACAGCATGAAGTGGATCCGCGAGAACGACAACGTCGAGGCGCTCGAGCTCACGTTCAGCGTGACCGAGATCCGCGACGAGCAGCCGCTCGTGATCGATCTCGTGCCCGGCGGGAGCGACATTGTCGTCACGGACGACAACAAGGCCGAGTACCTCCACCTCAAGCTGCGGTACCTCATGCTCGACCGGTACGCCGAGCAGCTCCAGGCGCTCTCGCTCGGGCTCTTCGAGGTCATCCCGCAGGAGAATCTCATGGTCTTCGACTACCAAGAGCTCGAGCTCGTGTTGTGCGGACTTCCCGAGATCGACCTCGCCGACTGGCGCCGCAACACGACCGTCGCGCCGACGTTTGGCGCCGAGCACGCGCACGTCGTCGAGTGGTTCTGGGAAGTCATGACGCAGCTCACCGAGGACGAGCGCGCGCGGTTCCTGCAGTTTAGTACAGGCTCGTCACGTGTGCCCGTCCAAGGTTTCCGCGGGCTCACGAGCTACGACGGCCGCATCTGTGCGTTCTCGCTGCGGCCGCTGCTCCACCAGACCAACGGCTTCCCCAAGGTCCACACGTGCTTCAACCGCGTCGAGCTCCCGCTGTACGCGACCAAGCTCGAGCTCGAGGACGCCATCTACGCGATCCTCGCCATGGAGCTCAACGAGTTCAGCGAAGAGTAAGCAGCACTCTTCTTTCCCTCCTAAGTTAATCGCCAGCACGTGACGTGTTGTTTTTCTATGTGTATTGTGGGTGTGGATATGTATGTGGATATGTGTACGGTCTGTGCCTCTACCTCTATCTATGAATGTCTCACTGCTTCATCTGGAGCATCTCGAACCACTGGCGCAGCGAGTCCGAGAGGATCTCGGGCAGCAGCACGGACGTCGGGAGGATCGCGTAGTACGGGAACGGGTAGTTCTCGAGGTACGGCACCATCTCGACCTTGCCCTTGGCGAACGTCACGCTCTTGGTCTCGAGGATCGAGCTCTCGGACTGACCCTCGGCGGCCTGGTCCACGACCAGCAGCACGATGAGCTGCTGCTGCTCGAGCGCCTTCTCGATCAGCTTCTTGATGCGCGAGCGGCCGTCCGTGTCGAAGCGGCCGTCCGAGATGAGGAACACGATCTGCGTGAACTCGACGTTGGACGCCGAGGCCGCGTGGGACGAGAGCTTGGCGGTCTCGAGGATCTGGAGGATCGCGTCGAGCGTCGTGATCATGTTGGTCTTTTTCTGCTGGAAGCCAAACTGCGTGATCACGCGGCTGCCGGCGTCGTCCGTGAACGACGTGTCAAACGCGTGGAGCAGCTCAATGTCCTCGCCAAACTTGACCACCGAGATCTCGCCGACTTCGAGCTGCGTGAGCGCCTTGCACAACGTGGCCATGGCCTCCAACGCCAATCGGCCGGCGTGGTTGTCGGCCATGGACTCGGAGTCGTCGATCGCGACCATGATTTGGTACGCGCGCTTGGACGGCCGCGTGCGCCGCATCCAGATCTTGTCCTTGCGGAACTGGCTCGCAATGTACGGGATCACCTTGCGCATGTTGATGCGCTTGCCCGTGCGGAAGTCGCCCTCGAGCTTGGCGCGCAACATGGGCTCGAGCACGAGCCGCAGCTGCTCGCACAGGCGCTGCGACGAGCCCATCGTGATCGCCGTGTACTTGGACCAGAGCTCGGCGCCACGCGACGCCAGGTCGCTGCGCGACCACGTTGCGATTGACGAGTCCAGCTCGTCACGGAGCGCCGTCACTTCCTCGGCCGACAAGAGCTTGGGCATCGGACGCGTTTCCTCGTCCTCTTCGTCGTCGTCGTCGCGCTTGTGCTCGTCGGTCGGTGGGCGAAGCGCCATGGCGGCGCCGTCAAATGGCGAGCTGTCCTCGTCCATGTCGACGTCGTCGTCCTCGTTCTTCGTGGCTTGGGCTTGCTTGGCGTCGTCGGTCTGTTCCTTGTCCGCGTCGGCATCGGGCATCTTGTCCTTCTCGGCCTTGTGGTTGCGCTCCGGCTTGGGCGTTTTCTCGTCGTGCTTCGACTTGTCCTTCTCTTCCTCCTCGTCCTTGGCCTGCGCGTCCTTGTCCTCGTCGTCGTCAATTTCCATCGCCGAGGCACCGGCCCCGTCGTTACGGTCCTCGTCCTTCTTCGAGTCCTCTTCGTCCTCTTCGTTTTGCTGGTTCTGCTGGTTCATGACCTGGTTCTCCTCAGCGGGCGCGAGCGCGTGCTGCGCATCCTCCATTTCTTCATCGTCGTCCAGCAGTTCCGCGGTCGTCATTTCTTGCTCCTCGTCGCCGTCGCGCTTCTCGCCATTGTCGTTCGCGTCGTCGTCCTTGTTGTCTCGCTTGATCATCTCGACGCGTCGCTTCCATTGCTCCTGCGCGTTCTGCGGGTTGCGATACGGGTTCGGCTCTTGCTTGCGGCGGTTGCGCTTCTGCTCGTCGTTCTCCTGCGGCGCGTCGACCTGGCTCGACGGACGCCACTCCTGCTTGTCGTCGTCGTCACGGTTGTTCTGCGACATGCTACTGCTCTTGGTCTGGTCCTGGTGCTCGTCGTTGGCGTCATTCTCGTCGCGCTTCTGCGGGTCTTCGTCCATGGCTTCGTCCTTTGCGGTCTCCTCCTGGTCGATCTCATCTACGCCGTCCTTGGACTGCGTGCCCGCCACCGCGGAAGCCGACTTCTGCTGCTCCGATGTATCATCTTCCGTCTTGATCTCATCCTTCTCCGGCTCCGGGGCTTCCTCATCTTCTGGAGCATCGACTTCATCGTCGAGGCCGCCAGCACCAAGTTGCACCGAGTTGTCAAGGGGCTCGTCGTTCTCCTCATCTTCCTTCTGCTCCTCATCGTCCTCCTCGTGTGTCTCGGCGTTCGTCTCATCGCCGACGTCGGACATGGACTCATCGGCGTCGTTCGGGTCGTCGCCATCGTCGCCATCGTCGCCGCCGTCGTCCTCACCATCGTCAAGCTGCATATTTTCCGGGAGCTCATCGCCCTGCTCGCCTTCTTCGTCCTTCTCCTCTTCTTGCTCACCGTCGCGGCTGTTCGGGTCCACTTGGTCGTGCTTCTCCTCGTGGTTATCTTCAAAGTCGTCGTTGACCGGATCCTTCTTGTCTTCCTCGTCATCTTCGTCTTCATCACTGCCGCCGCCTTCGTCCATGTCTTCATCCTTGGACTGCTGATCGGTGGCCGGCTCCTTCTCCTTCGCGGCCTTGTCGTCCTCCTTGTCTTTCTTCTTCTTGTCGTCCGGAGTCTCGTCGTCGTCCTTCCCGCGGATCTCGTCCTCGAGCGCCTCGCTCTGGTCCATGCGCGAGTCCTCCTCAAACTTCTCGTTCTCCTTGTCGATGTCATCCTCGTCGTCGTCCGAGTCGTCGCCCCACTTCTTCTCGTCCACGACGTTTTCGTCGTCCTGGTCGAAGTCACCCATCTCGCGGTCGAGTTCTTCTTCGTCGTCCGAGTTCTTGTCGTCGTTGTCGTCCTTCTCGTCGTCGGGGACATCGTGCATGGTGCCCTCAAAGTCGTTCTGCATCTCGAGACCGGTATCCTCGGGCTTCTCTCCGTCTTCGGGGGGCTTCTGCTCGTTCTCGTCGCCCTTGAGGCCAAGGAGCTGCTCCTCGTCTTCGATCTCATTACTGACGTCCTTCTTGCCTTCGCCCTCGCCCATGCCAGTGCCTTCCACGTCGTCCGTGAACTTGGTCTTCCCGTCTCCGTTGCCGCCTTCGCCGTCGTCCTTCTCGTCGGCCGCGCGGCAGAAGCCGTGCTGGAACAGGTTGCGGAAGATGCGGATGAGAATGTAGTCGAGCTTCGTCACACTCTTGTGGGTCACCAGCAAGTCGGCCAGCAACTGACGACTGATGCCACGCATATCGACAACCATCGGCTCGATCGCTTCGAGCAAGCCGAGCGACTCGATGAGCGCCTTTCGCCACAGCGGCGATGCACACGAGCCGTCCAAGAAGGCCGCATACTGCTTCGAGACAAGATCCAGAAGCGTGTGCAACTGCGTTGCGATCGGGTGAATCCGTGCATTCTTGATGCTCGATGTGAGCAGCAAGAGCTGCTCGCGGAGCGTAGCGTTCTCCTCCTCTTCGTCTTCTCCCTCGGGAGACTCCTTGTTTCCGGCGTCCTCCTTGGTCAGCTCTTGGATCGCGACCAAGACGGTCGACACGAGCTTGTCGTACTGCTCCGCGAACTGTTTCATCGACAGCTCGACAAGCGCGCCGTTGCTGTCTTCTTCGATCTTCAGCGCGCCAATGTTCATCGCGGCCGTGCCGAAGCTGGCTTCTTCCTTCACCGCCGCGTCGAGCGCCGAGACCACAGCATCGAACGACGCCGTCGGCGCGACCGAAGAGAACACCGACCTGATCTCCCAGAGCATCGAGTGGATCTGCTGCATCTTCTCGCTGTTCGTTCGGAGCACGGTCTCACTAACGGGTATTACGACCGGTTCGCTTGAGGTCGACACGACGAGCGGCGACACTCCGTGGATGCGCTTTTGCGGGTGCGCAAACGCCACAAGCCCAGCGTTTCCCTCGCGCTCGAGCTCGTCTGAGGAAAGGCTCGCGTGGTACGGGATGCCGGGCACACCGAGCGACTTGCGCAGCACGCGGCCGCTTTCGAGGTCACGCGACTCGAACGAGCTCGTGATCTCGTCGAGAAGCACCAGCATCGAATCAAACTTGGCCTTGATCAACAACGGTGACGTCGCTGCCGACGCGCTCGACGACGGCGTGGAGCTGGTGCGCAGCACTTGAGAGACCACGATCTCCAGTTCACGCAGAGGCTCGCGCAGCAGAGCCGCCGTACCCTGTTGGTGCTTCTGCCACTCGATGGCGACCTTCACGGGCACGCTCGCCGTCGTCTGCGTCTCTGCAAGGTAGTTTTGCTTCCACGAGTGAAGCTCATGCAGCTTAGTGAGGCCCAGGAGCAGGTTCTCGTGACTGAGCGACGACGCGTGGATCATTTGCCGGTGCTGCACCATGCGGTACAGCATGTTCTCGGCGTACCCGTTCATTCGGTCGACCTCACTCGAGGACAGATCGTGCGAGAACTGCGTCAGCGAAGCGAATCGCAAGCTCGAGATCTGGCTCACGAACCGGTAGTAGTAGTCGTCCGCGCGACGCCACAGCCAGAGGGGCGTGTCCTTGTCGACAGTCGCCATCGCCGACTCAACCGCGCTCGCGCCATTCTTCTTGGCCGCCTTCTTCTTGTTGAGCTTCTTGGTTCTCTTCACCTTCTTGCCCTTCTTCTTCATCGTCGGCCCCATTGCGACCGCGTCTTCGTCTTCATGAATGACGATGAGATCATTCAGCCCGTCGACTTGGATGCAGTTCTCGACATCGGGGACGTCGAGCGCAAAGAGCTGCTCCATCTGCTGCTGCTCCTGGGGCAACTGCATGCGATGGTACGACAGTCCCTGGGCCTTCAGCTCCGCGAGCAGATCGATGAGCGCCTTCTTCTTAGATCCCTTCGGCAGCTTGGGGCCTTCCTTCACATTGCCATCGTTCTGCAGGAGGGCCATTCGGTAAAAGATCGTCGAGCAAATGTCTTCACAGATCTCTCGCGACAACTGGCGCTGCTTCACTTGATCCAGCGAGAGGATCTGCTGCTTCGTGTACTTGCCAACACGCTTGACGAATCCAGGAATCTTGGAGGCGTACGACGACAGCACGGACAATGAGGGCGCGATCTCCTCAACAATGGAGGTTGACGCGTCACGACCGGCATGAGTCACGACCACAATCACTCCGGCTGACGGCGCACCTTCGGGCTCAGGGGCCGCAACGACCTTCTTCTTCTCTTCAGCCTCCTTCACAGGCGTCTCTTCGCCCTCCGCGGTCTCGGTTGGCGCTGTCGATTTCGGCGTCTCGATGGCCGGAATGAAGACGCTGTCATCGTATCGGTCGAGTTCCGTCTTCGTAGCGACGATGCCGCTGTACCCGCCTTCCTTCGAAATGTTGTTGTCCGAGGACGCGTCGATGACGGTCTGCATGGTCACGCTCAGCAGAGCGTCGTAGTCGCGCACAAACTTCATGAGCTTGCGGTGCGACTTCTCGGCCGACTCTTCCAGCGAGTAGTACGTCTGCTCGTCCCACTTGCAGATCTTGACAAACTCGATGAGCTGCTTCTGGATCGGTGCCTTGAGCGCACTCCACTGGCGGTCCAAGAAGCCCAAGTGCTGCGCGTAGTACCGGTACAGGTTGTACAGCACATTCGCGAGTCCGCGCTTAGCCGACTTGCTGGACGCATCACTCTCGTTATCGTGCCACACTTCCATGAAGAGCTGACTGCAGAACGCGTACACGATCAGCAAGCGACTCTCGTACTGGCCCATTGGGCACGAACGCACGTAGGCGTCAAGCGTCGAGAAGAGCTCGCTGCGCCACTTCTTCTGCTCGTCGCTCACATAGATTAGAGCCTCCGAGTCCGCTCCCGCCTTGGTCGACACAAACACCCAGTTGGTCACCTCGTTCAGGTAGAGCCACTGCAGCTCCTTCTTCGATGTGCTCGCTGGCGCGCTCTCAATGGCGGCCTTCATGTCGGCATCACCCTCGAACTGAGCGGTCAAGAGCGAGTACATGTTGAACCACGTCTTGTTGGCGACACCGCGGTGCTGCTTCTCCTTGACGTGCAGCAAGTGCGGCCACGAGTACAGCTCGAGTTTTCGCCAGCGCGTGATCAGCATCGACAGCGCCTTGAGATCATCAGCGATCGAGAATTCACGCGCGGCGTACGATTCCCACTCTTGCGCCTTGCGGACAAGCAGCTCAATGGCCGTGAGCGTGCGCACAAGCGGAGAGCTGATCTCGAAGTTTCGAATACGGTCGGCAATCAACACGATTTGTTGCAAGATGGCGTGCTCCGGCCAACGCGCCAGCAGGCGCTGCACCTTGAACAGCAAGTTCTGGATCGGCTGCACGGCCAGCACAGCTTCCTTGACCAGCGGATCGCGGTGAAAGTCGATGCCGCGAATGTAATCACTATTCAGCGCACTCATCGACGGCGCCTGACCGACGTGCAGGCGACTCTCCACGAGCGACGCCGCAAACAAACTAGATCCCACGGCGACATGCTCAATCTCGGCGCTGACCATCGAGTTGATGGAGCGACGCATGTTGACGGCCAAAGAGTACCCTCTGGCGAACGCATCGATGAGTACCTTGCGGTTGAACGACGCAGAGCCGCTCGCGCTCACAGCGGCGTACAGCTGGGTATGCATCTCACACAGCTCCTGAATCAGCGCATCGTTGATCCAGAGTTCTCCATCGACCGTCGCGTTTTCTCCTCCTAACGCAGCAGCAGCAGCCGCTTGCTCAGCCGTGAGGAAGACGCTAAACTCATTCGAGACATAGTCTGGGAACTGCTGGCGGAACTCCTCTTCCAGAAGCTGGTCTTCCGACTCAATTTCCACATTGCGCGTACGGTACTTGAACAACGCTTCTTCCTCAAGTCGTTTCTCCTCTTCGCGTTGCTTCTGCTCTTGCCACTTGGTCAAAAACAGGTCGAAAATCACCTTGCTGGTGCGCAGCACCGATTCAGCCGACGAACTGATGAAGGACGCAGACGTCGAGAGCGACGACGCATGCGCCAGCGTCTCCTTGAACTGTTGCGCCATCTTGATCAACGCGACATTGAGCAACGCCACGTCTGTCGCCTTCTTGCTCGCGAGCGAGCCCGACGACGCTGCAAGAGCGGACGCCTTTGATCCGACAAGGCGAATCAAGCCGAACACTTCGTTGTTAGAGTCATCAATCGGCACCGGCGAACGCGGGAATCGCATCAACGCGAGAGCCATGGAGCTCTTGTCCGCGTCGGGGACACTGCCCTGCTGGAGGTTGTGCTGGATATGCCACGCGAGCATCGCGACACCTTCCTTCACCGACCCGATGCTGGCCACGATCGGTTCGACAATGTCATAGAAGATGGTGCCAAACCTCTTGGTCAGCTGAGCTGCGAAGTTGTCGGTCGTCTGTTGGAACATTTCCAGTTCGCGCAGCACCTGAAGGGACTTGGTACGTCCATTGAGCGATCGCACCACTGAGACAAAGCCCAGCAGCTTATCGACTGGCATAATGGTCTTCTGGAAGCGCAGGAGGTCACGGAACAAATCACCAAACACATTCACTCCCACCGCAGCAACCAACCCGTCCGCGTTCACGTGCTCGGGGTTGTATCGCTGAATCGCGAACACAGACACCTGGCGCACTTGGTCCGTCAGACGTCTGGCTTCCTTGGCTTGATCAGAAGAACCCATGCTGTCTGTGCGCGGCGCCAAACGGTCGATCGCGCCGTCCACTGCAGTCTGGATGGCCTGCATGGCAACGCGGTTCATCAGCATTTCCTTCTTGACCAACGGCTTGGTGACTGGATCAACTGGTGTGCTCGGCAAGAACAGCAAGAAGCGCCACAGGCCAATGAGAATGAGGCTCTGTCCGAGCAGTAGACTTTCCCGCTCCGTATCAATGGGCTGCGTGAGGTGGTCCAGCAGCGGCACCGCGAACTTGTCCGCAAGGCCTGAGAATCCGACATCCGTCGACGATCTCAGCATCCGCATGAGCTGCTTTCGCTCATCACCAGAAACCACGTCGTTGGAAAGCCAACGAAGCAGGAGTTCGTGCGACTCGGCGAAACCGTTCTGCTCGTCGTTAAAAGTCAAATCGAACGCCGTGACCGTGAAGACGAACAGCTCCTTCAGGAAGCGGCGCGTTGCGAGATGGATGCTGAGGTGCTCGCTTTGACGAAGCTCCGCCGAGCGCAAGTGCTCCTTGATCTTCTGCATGCGAACAGAGCGCACCTGCGTTTCGATGGTTGCACACTTGGATTGATGGAGTTCCACTTCGGAGATACTGCGCAGCACAACGGCGCTACCGACCGACTGGAAAACGCGCGGCAAGCCGTACACAACCTTATGATGCATATCGACATCATCGTCTTCACGTTTCTTGCTGGTGCGAGCCTTCTGGTGCTTGTTTCGAGTATCGAAAATCTCCAGCGCAATGGCCTCCATCGAGTTGAACGAGTTCTCACGCAAGGACGAGTGGAAACCGAAGAGGACACTGTTCAGCTGACTCTTCAGCACACCCACGAAAGTGCGAAGTTCCGTGATCAGCTCTGTACCCTCCGGCATTGACTCATTGCTCGTAAAATGATGACCACACCACACGATATCTTGGTACGCATGGAATGTGGTCGGGCTACGCATACCGACTTCCACGACACCGTCGACAAACACCTCCACATTGGTCATCGCATCCCGAATGAGGCGCACGAGCTCCAAAGCACCATCGTCATTGTCGCTCACGTCATCCTTGAACGTGGTCTGCGCGACATTGACGACATGCAACAGTTGACCGATGATAGCGACTTCTTGACGAGCAAGCGCGTGCTCTTTGAGAGGAGCAAGCTGGAAGTTCACCAGTTGGCTCATCAGGTTTGCACTCTCCTTCATGTCAAACAGCATAATCGGCGCGTCGCGACCGACACGACCTCCGCTTCCAGCCGCGTCTTCGCTGTTGATGAAATCGAGCAAGTGCTGGTTGGCGCTCGTGTCTTCCAGTTCACTCAAATACAGCGTCTTGGACGAAATGAGCGAGGTCATGACCGTCTTGCTGTCGTCCAACTTCTTCAGCAGTACGTCCGGAACCTTGATGAGTTCTTCCGCCATCATAACATGGCCCGACTTGTCCTCGTCCTCGCTACCGCGTTGCTGCTGCTCCTGCTGCTTGGTGACAAACGAAAACGCACAGAGAGCGTGCAGAATCTCACGACGCGTAGGCGCATCCACGTAGAAGAGCTCCGATACGTCAAGCTGGCCGCTCTTCATGGCCGCCTCCATCGATGCAATACCACCGAACAGTAGCGCCAACACGTCCACCTGCTGCGGTCGGTCTCCCATCACCGCCGACGAGAAGTGTTGGCCGCCGAGCTGCATGTGCGTCTTCGTGAGGCGCTCAAGTAGGTGTTTAGCGTGCCAGAGGTCACCACTGCGAGGCAGCAAGGCATGGCCTCCACGCTTCCACAGCGTGTTCTTGTGCGAAGCACAACCGATCACCTTCTCAATCGCGTCGTTGATGCGCTGCTGCATGTCCACGACATCGTTCCACTCTTGCGACTTTGTCAACTCCTCCGGGATTTGATGCAGAGACTTCTTCACAACCTGCCAGTGAATCAAAAAGTGCGTCCAGTCGAACGCTCGTTCACGCATCTGAATAGAGAACTCGAAGCGATCCCGAATCACGCGCTTCACAGAGTCGACCGCTGCCCCACTTGCGCGTTCAAGCACTGTCGCCATCCACGCATCGAACGACTTCAACAGCGGGTAAATGAGGAAGACGACGTCGCTGTTGGCGATCGACGATCGATCGGCATGGTACTGGTGCACAGCGTACGACTGCTGCAGAACTGAGAAACTGGACATATCGCCGTCGAAACCCGTCTGCTTCTTCACACGCTTAGCACTGCGTTCCATGGGGTTCTCGTTCTTTGAGTTCGGCGCCATGAGCGAGTCGATCTGGTGAAACTGCTCTTCTTCGCAGAATCTTAGCCATTCCACTCCGTCAAGAAGCTCGAGTTGAGTCTGGACGCAAACAATCGTATCCCAAAGAGCTGCAACTTCGCTCGACGCGTTGCGATGGCGAGACACGAGCGTCTCTAAGGAGCGGTATGCGGCTTCGTTCGCGGAGAGGAAGACCGGGAACTGCTCACCCGCGACCGACTCGTGCGGTGCAACCGTGGTGAGAAGCGTGTTCAGTGCTGATCGGAAGCGGAGCGCACAGGCCTTGTACGACTTGTTCGTCAGCAGTGAGCGCAAGTAGCGGTAGAGCAAGTACGCCGAGGCATCTGCACTACCCTCGTCGGTCGATACAAAGCTGCCCACCAACGTTTCCAGCGCAAAGAGAAGTTGCTCTTCCGTGATGACACGAGATGATGTCGATGTCAGCGCCTGGACAACACGACGTAGGACGAAAGGTGCGTACAGCACCGACAACGTAGCGCCACCGAACGGGAAAAATTCAATCGACGTGATGTGACGCTGCGCAGTCTTCAGGATTTCCTCCGACGGACATAGCACATCAAGACGATCTTGCTCGCATGCAAACTGAACGAAATCGACAAGCTGGATGTCGCGGTCCGTCTCCGTGAGCACGGCATCGGCCAGCACGTTGGACGACTTCAAGCTTCCAAGCAGTTGGTCTTCGACAACGCGCGACGAGTCATGCTGAGTCGAGGTCCGAAGCAGATAGTCTACGTACGCGAAATCACGTTTCAGCATCACACTCTCGGCTCGCTGACAAAGCTCGAAGGTCGAAGCAGCAGGAAGTGCAAGCAGACTTTGCGTACTATCACCGTCAATCGCGTCGCTGAAAGCCGCATTGAGGAGCTCGGCCTTATCGATATGCAAGTACGTCAAAAGGTCATCGCCACTTCCGTACACTCGATCGAAAGCGCGGTCGAGAGCAAGCAGAACTGGAACACCGCGTTCCATCTCGCGGGACGAAAGCATAGCCCAGTTCTCGAGGTGGCGGCGACTGAATCGGCTGAGCATGCGCGCTCCCATCGACGAATGCTGTGCCAGGCTTTGTTCGATCGCGCGGTGCACACGCTGGAAGCCAAGGCCAAGCTTGAATCCCGGAACACCGGCAGCCGACGCCATGACCACGAGATCGCGGGGCTGCTCATCCGCACTTTCCACCAACGCAATCTCCACACAACGGTTTCGCATCGCGCGGGAGACTTCACCAAACTGCGGATCCATCGCGAGGAAGATACGGAAGTTCGGGTGGGGCTTGATAACCCGAAGCTTGCCGTTGATGACACCGCACTCGTTAATAAGCAGT
Source organism: Pythium biforme (assembly GCA_023337735.1). NCBI lineage: Eukaryota > Oomycota > Peronosporomycetes > Pythiales > Pythiaceae > Pythium > Pythium biforme. The sequence continues at coordinate 14,281 of JAADXJ010000733.1, forward strand.
TCGCCACCAGTCTCCATAAGCGAGTTGAGACGGTCCAACACCGACGAGCTGCAGAAGTTCACGTTGTCGAGAAGAATCCACTCACCTCGATCCATGGCCTGAATCAAGGTTCCATCGACCCACTCGAAGGAAGACGCCACCGACGAAGCCGACGCCTTGCTGAGTTGAACGACACCAAGCGTGCGCTGTTCGATGCGCTTGAGATCGCTTACGAGCTGCTCGGAGGCACCCACAGCCGGAATCGCCTTGACAAGCGCGGCAATGATGTCCAGCATCAGTTCCACTACAACACTGTCAAGCTGCCCCTTCGTGACTTGCTTGCGCTTCTTCTTATCGGGAGTGTCGCCTGGAGAAGATGTGTTCTCGTTCTGATCACGTTCATGCTTGACGAGCGCAAACCACTGGTTCGTGAGGTGGCGAGCTTGCTTGATGTGCTTGGTGCTCTTCACTCCAGCACTGGCTCCGTTACGCAGCAGGGCTTCGACAACAACGTCAAAGATCTCGCCAAGTTCTCCTCGGTGCTCACGCAGCTTTCGGCCCAAGTCGACCTGTTCGAAGCAACCAAGGAGTTCCGTGGCATCCGTACCCGCACTCATACCGAGTTCGTGAAGCTTGTTGCCAGTCAGCGCGGCGAGCAGACGCACCGCCGACGTTTTCCCGCTGCCAGGCGGACCGACGAGAAGAGCCGGCCAGCTCATGTTCACACAGTGAATGAGAGCTTCCATGGGTTTGAGCAAGAAGTTGAACACCGGAGGAACAACTCGACTCACCCGCAGCTGATCCTCTCGACGCTTGATGAACGCGCGACCAATCTGAACGTACGACTCCCCAACTCGGAGTGCGACATTATTGATCTCCATCGGTTTGGCACCGCCGAAGAACTGCGCAAACCGTTTCGCGACAAACGCTCTGTCCCGCGACGACCGCATACGCTCAACGTAGATGAAGTTCACATAGTAGCGCAGGGTATCAAGAACTCTCGCATCGTTCGCGAACGACGCAAGCTCACCGTCCTGAGCGATCAGCTCACAGAATCGGAACACATCGCGAAGGTTGAACTCCCACGGTGCACCAAGGCGGCCGTA
>JAADXJ010000734.1:0-15354 GCA_023337735.1 Pythium biforme
CTCGTACTTGGAGGGTACATTGCGTGGATTGCGCACGCTTTGCACGCAATTAAAACAGAACGACGCGCGCGCGAGCGTGAGCGAAGGGTGATCTTCGCGATGGAAGATCTCTTGCTTGACGCGGCATCTCTTGCACACGCTCTACACAAGCGTAGAGCAGGACCATCAGCTCTATGGATCTCAACATTCCACTGGTGAGAGACGAGCGCCAACGTACCATCTTGTGGCAGCCAGCGCACTGGCGGTGGCGGTCGAAGAACGATGGGAAGCACTGGCACGACTCGCACATAGCCGCCGGAGCTGCCGGCTGTGAATCCGACAGCTCGTGCTTGGTGCGCGTCAGCTGCGTGTATCGCTTGGCGTACGCGATATCGACGGTGTGGCCGATCGAGAGCACAATGTCGGCAAAGTTGTTGCGCGCCATCTTCCACAGCATCTTCGGGCCGAAGCTCACCATGCTGCCGGTCATGTACACGCCCACGAGGCTGTTCTTGGTTTCTTCGAAGAGGTAGCACAGCGAGATGTGGGCGCGCACGACCTTGGAGGACAGTGACGGCGGGCACTCGGTGAGGTTCACAGACTGCATGATGAAGTAGCCGAGTCGGCGGCCATCGGCGAGCGTGATCGTACCGAGTTTCTGTTGAGAGGACATGGCATACAATGATTGTGAGATACGCTCACTCCAACTGCTCGTACTTCTACCTCGTACCTCAAAGAAACAAATGTCGCGGTTCGAGACGATGCCGGTGTTCGACGACTTGATGAGCGCCCACTTGAGTCCCGTGAAGTGGAACGGCCGCTCGGCGCACCGCTGCTCAATGACCGCGAGCACTTCGGCGTCCACGAACCGCGGGTGGAGCCGGTGCTGCACGATCCGCGTGTCCTCGGTCGTGTCCATATAGAGACCATCCATGACGTCCACGATACGCGCCTTGACCGTGCCGGCGACCAACAGCGACGAGTGCTGCGCGTCCTGGTCTTGCTGGCGGTCGTGGTACACGCTGGCCCCCTTGCGCGAGCGCATGTAGCGCCAGCGCTGGGTGTCGATCGGTTTCTTGCCATCGAGCTTGACAAACTCCTTGATGGTCTGCGACAGCGCCGTGTGGGCGGCGCTGTGGAACGTGTCGAGTCGTGCTTCTGTGAGTTGCACCGGTGGGAACCGCGACGACGCGGCCGTGCGGACGGCCGGCTCGCTGTTGTGGCGGCGTGGCGGCATCGGCTCTGTCGTGCGCGTGGAGCTATTCATTGCTTGTTTCGGAAGACGACGCGCGTTGGAAAGTGAGCTGTTGATCACGTCCACTTGATGTGGTGGTCCGGACCCGGGCAGCTCCTGCAATGGCTGTGGATCATCGACATGGGTGAGAAACGCTGTCGCGCGGGTAAGACACACTCATCCATCATCACCGAAACCTACACAATGGCCCATGACGTCACTGGATTGCTGGAGAAGAGTTGGAGTGGCCGTTGAATCTTGAGTGGATAAAAGCCAGTGGCCGTGCAGCGCCTCCCGGAGATGCCGACGTTCTCACCCACGATGAGCGCACATCCCAACCGGGCGACGTGACACGGCTCTAAGCCTTCTTGCCCTCGCGCGCTGATGAAGGCGGACTGGTACGAACTTGAACATGGGTCGCTCTCGTTCTCAGATTCGTACAGGATTCATCCATCCGACACACGACACACCCGTCAAGGGAAGAGCAGGTTGTGTCTTGGCGACGGTGGATAGTCGATGGCGATGGATAACTTTTTAGAGGGAAGGTTTCGGCACTGTGCATCTTGTATCCTCAAAATCCATCCACGTGCATGGCCACCACAGACCACAGGATCTTCTGTTGACTCCTTGACGGCACGTCCTCGTGAGACCGCAACAGGAAGTTGCGACTAGATCAATCAAGCGAATCTGCGCATCTCGGTGCCGTATTGATATGAGGCCAGTCAATTTCTTCCTGAGAGGAAGGAACCAGTCAAGCGCCGGCGACAGCAGTTTGCAACGTGATGGAGACCGCCACGCGGTGTACATCTACACGACTGTGTGCATCGCTGACGCCGCCAATGCGTGTGGATCGAGGGTGAGCGCGGCAAGATTTTCGAGTGTCCGCATTCCACAGCACCGACACGCTCGCGCTCGCGCTCGCCGTCAGTTCAGTCCTTCGCACGAGTAGATAGATAGGCACTCACCACGCAACAGGCGCGTTCGCCACGGCTAAGAGGCTCCTCAGTAAACGGCCAGTGGACGGCGCCCATCGTTCCTCGGGGCCAAGCGATCCATCTTCCCTCGGTTTTGCCATTTGGCCCATCGATTTAATTTGAGTTTACCCGACCAGAGTGTGACACAGTCGGATGGGAGGTCTTCGACGCAACGCGATTGGACCAAATCATCCCACTGTCTGCATAAACATCCAATCAAATAGACTTCAACTCGTGCTGATTGGTTGAAACAGATACATTTAACAGCCGACCTTCTCCTCCGCGCACCGTTCGGCTTCCTCACCCCCATCCCGTCAATGCGTGTCTTTGGCGCTCGCCACCTGCAGACTGCCGCCCGCTGTCTCTTCCCCTTCGCGGTCCATGGCGGCGGGCTGCGGCGGTCTACTTCTCTCCGAGCCAGCCTGCTGAAGAGCCTTCCCCGCGGCAGCATGGGCACCATGAGCTCGGTCTCGTCCTCCTCTCCCCCGGCCTCGTCCTCCGGCTCCACCTCCCCAGAGGACGCACAGGAGCTGCTCGCGCGCATCTACGCGACGCTCGACGCGGTCTTCCAGCGCCAGGCACGAGACGGCGGCGGGCTGCGCGCGCTCACGACTGACGACATCGCGCCGCTGCGCGCGCTCTGCGACCAGCTCCTTCCAGCACACTGTTCGTTTTCTCTCTTTCGTTTGCTTTCGTGGGTTTATGACCAAGAGACTCATCTGCGCGTGTTCGTGTGTCGGTACGATATCTGGGATATAGTCAACCTGCGTACACCCGAAAGTGACGACCACGCCAAGCAGTCGCAGCATCCATCGCGCGGCCGCCGGAACCGCGTGCGGTACCAGCACATTTTCGAGAACGAGCTCTTCTCCATGGGGTCGGTAGCCAGCTTATGGTATTGGCTTGGTGTACTTGGTACCTATGTCTGACCTGTTCGTTGGTGTTCACCCCAGGATCTTTGTGCTCCCACCGGGCGCGTCCATTCCGCTTCACGACCATCCAGACATGAGTGTGATCTCGCGCGTGCTGTACGGGCGGCTCCACGTCAAGTCGTGCGACTTCGCCTCGCCCAAGGAAGCCGATCACTTGTTCCGGCCGCGCCGCCACGTCTCGTCGCCCGTATCCTCCGACTCCTCGTCCTCGTCGTCCTCCTCGAGACGCATCGCGCGGATATTCCAGGATGGAGTGATCACGGCGCCGCACACGACGGCGCTGCTTCCGGACGAGGGCAACCTCCACGAGTTTGTGGCTGACCCCGAGCAGGGCTGCGCGATCTTCGACATTTTGACGCCGCCCTATGAGCCCGAAGATGGCCGCGACTGCACGTACTACCGCGTGATGAGTGGCACCAAGACCAGCGAGCGCGGCCGCGCGTACGTCGAGCTCGAGGCCTTCGAGCCGCACAACTTTGAGGTCGTGTCGGAGCCATACCATGGCCCGCGCCTCCTCCTCGCGTCTTCCAGTTGAGCTCCCGCCCGCAGACCTCCACCCGCATCGCCAAGCAAGGTGCCGTTGTACTGCGGGGCGTCTGGAATATCTATATCCTAAGTGATGTTTCGTCCGACTTTGTCCATGGTGTTCGCTCCACAGATCGTTCACGTAGCCCTCGAACAGCTCGGCCGCCTGGCGATCCCTCCCCCATGCAGCCATGTTCCACGTACTCACCGCTAATTCTCTGACGTTCAGATCATTGGTTGATATTCGGTAATTATTCTGATTTTGCCCAATGATACATTGCACTCGCATTATGTGATACGCAAATTATCTTCCTCGACAGGTTCAGCACGTTGTCTTGTGGAGGGCAGACGGAGAACAGGCAAAACGGCACCATTGACCCGCGCGTGGTGGCTCCCTTCCCCGTCCCCGATCACCCTTCTCGCTCCATCTCTAAGCACAGCTGGCTGTTCGACATGCCGCGCATCTGGCTGCGTCTCGAGCTCTTTGAGCACGGGCTGCTGCAGTTTCCGTCCAAGTACGCGGCGACGCTGACTGTCGCGAACGTCAAGCGCTCGCTCGATGCGCTCCACGCGCGCTTCCACGCTGCGCAGCCCGGCGCGCCGGTGCTGGCCGCCGAGGGAACGGCCGGCGGCGACGTGAACATGGACGGCGACGGCGAGGCGCCGGCTCCAACGACCGTGTACGTCGAGAGCGACAACCTCGTGAACGTCAGGTAGGGTGGTTGTTGTGGTGGTGTTACGTTACGATTCGTCGTGGGGCTTTGACACTTTGTTGTACTTTAGTTTCCCGTTCTGGCGCGAGACTGTCGCGCCGATCTTCCAGTGGCGAGACCAAGACTACAAGGCGTACGTTTGTGCCTTTTGAGCGGTGGGCAAGAGGATGCGGGTGTACGTGTGGTTTCCCTGACGCCAATGACGTCATCTACCGCAGGTTTTGGCTGCTACTCCTGCAGTTCCATCGCAAAATCCCAGTCCACGAGAGCTACATCATCCCGTCGACGACTGTCATGGACGAAGAGCAGTGCCTCCAGCTCGTGCAGGTGCCCATGTTCAAGGTCGCGATCTTCCTGTTCATCCAGACCGTCAAGCCCCACTCGTGGCGTAACAAGTACGCGATCGAGACGTTCAACTCGGTCTGGTACAGAGAGGATGCGGCAGTGATGCTTCCCGTGGCCGTGGCTGGTGCTGGCACGCCGACTACTGGCAACATGTCGCCCCAGTTCAAAGGCAGCTCGAGTCCGCCGGCGCCGCACTCGCCGCACACTGTGGGCATGCAAGACCGCTCGACCTCGGATGCGTACTACTTGGAGTTTATCCGCGAGAAGCTCGGCGATTTGTTCTCGCTCTTGTACCCATCGGCGTCGATGAGCGACGACAGTCCTGCGACGCTTAACGCCGAGCAGGTCGACGTGCTCGGGTTCTTACTGTGTGCCGGCAGCAGTAACATGCTCGACTTTTCGCAGAGCCTCAGCACGGCGTATCCCAAGTGGAACCAATCGGGTGACGTGTCTCCGTTCGCAGAAGGCTACAACTCGAGTACCAGCCACACCGATAACGCTGCCAAGATCTGCCGGTTTTTCAAGACACATTTGCACCTGAACGAGACTCTGTACCCGCCGGTTGGCTTCTCGCTCAATTCGCACGCGCATGTGAGCAGCGGTTCGTTCTCCCCCGTCACTGGTGCTGTTGCCGGGCGTGAGTTCAAGATCTCTGACACGAGTCTCGACACGAGTGCTGCTACCTCCGAAGACGAAGAGAACAACATCATGCAGCGGCCCACAGTGCTGTCCAACCTGACGAAGACGACTGTGATCAAGCGCGCGGAAGATTTCGTCGACAAAGCCGGCAATTCCGATCTCGTCATCTTTTCATGCCACGACGCCCACATCTACATCGTCGGTCCTGTTCGATATCCTCTTTCACGCACCATGCTTTGGCTTCCTGTTCACCGGGACGTATTCTGCTGATCTCCTTAACCTATCGTTTTCGACTTGATTTGCACACATGTGATGATCACAGCCTGTAACAATTGCAAGATTATCACGGCTCCCAACTCCGGTATCTTCTGCATGGATCGCTGCGAGAACGTTCAAGTGACGGCGATCTCGGGACTCATTCGAGTGAGGTACGTCCTCACGATCAATGAGTCCTCACATTCTTCCTGGGGCAATGTTCTCACAGAAATCTTAACGGTGGATCGTGCAAACAGCAACTGCTTGGACTCGGTCATCAACTCGTACACGTTGGCGCCGCTCATAATGACGGGAGAAAACAAGGGCGTGCGACTCGGTCCTTACAACTCCAAGTACCCCGGCCTGCAGCACCAGTTCGCGACCGCGCAGCTTGCTTTCCGCCCTGAGTCGGAAGGCTGCTGGAGCAGTTTCCTGAACCTTGAAGACGAGAGCGGTATGTTAGCGCGGCATTTTGTGGACCTTGAACGCCTTGAAGCCTTGGACTTTGCAGCTCACACACTTGCTGTTCACCAGACTACACTGAAAGTGAGAAGGAGCCGATTTCACTGCAGTCTGCCGCTTCATTCCGCGAGGTCATCGTACCGGTCAAGATCCAGGGGCAGGGCCCCGCAGAGCGTCCGTTCCCGTTGCCGCAGGTGTACGCGGACGCGCTGCGTGCTCAGCAGGAGACTGTCGAGTCGTTGCGCAAGCTCGTGGGCAGTGACGAATTCGACCTGGCGACCAAGCGCACGATGGAGATGGTCATCCAGATGCGGTTCAAGGAGTGGCTCTCGGCCACGGGCAACGTGCGCCAGATTCTCGACCTCGTGCAGATCGAGCGAGCGCGTGACGCGCAGAGCAACTCGGCCTCGCCGGTCAAGGAGCGTTCGTGATGGGACTCGGATCACATCAATTGGTCGCTTTGGTACGAGTCAAAGGTTAACAAGCGTCGTCTGTGACTAGATAGTGCATTAAAAGGGTGAATACGCTACGCACTGCTGCCTCCGCTTGACGGCGGTGACATGAACAACAGTGAAATCATGGAGTTGGTGTCCTTGGAATAAGAAATGTTTTTTGGAAGTATTTTTCTGAAAGCAGCGAACTTATTGAAGGTTGTCTATTACAGTTCGTGGGATGCATTATAGGAGGTTTCATGACTTGATTTTGAACCGGCCCTGCAGGTCACTATCCTGAGGGAAAATTACCGTAATTTCGAGAGTTCCGGTATGTGAAGCGTAACCTATCTCTTCAAGGTTACGTTTGGCTAATCCCTGTAGATGATCGTGAGGCTGGACGACAGCTTTGGCCCTCCGACGTTGAACCGTGTCCCTTCGAGATACACCGCTGTCGGCTCGCCCATTGGGTAGCGTAACCTCCCAACCCGCATTTCCACCAATCCGAACGTTGAAGGGAACATGGAGCACATGTCCAAGCACGCGCCGTGCGGTTTTCCGTTCCCCTGCAACATGCGCCCAGCACCACTTCGCCCATGATGCGCTCCATGGACCCGGTTTGCTTCTGTTCTGCAACCAATATGGGACGGGGGACAGAATCTGGTACGTCATCCCTCCTTGTAACAAATGGGCCAACAAGCCAAGGTGACTGCGCATCGTCGCCCCCATGCAACTTCCTTCCACGCGGCTCGCGTCGCAGCCACTCAACCCGCCCGACAGGTCCTTCCTCCCTTCTTTCGCCCGCCGTGCAGAATCTACAGATCATGCGCGTCGCGTCTTGAAAGTCCGTCGCCCTGGCTTCTCTCTCATTCCGGAATTTGCGGCCTCTCCGCCCCAAGTCTCAATCCCCCACTCTCCCCCCACAAGTTTCAAGATGAGCGTCCACGTTGACAGCGGTACGCTCGGTTTCCCGCGCATGGGCCCGAACCGTGAGCTCAAGTTTGCGCTCGAGAAGTTCTGGCGCGGCAAGCTCTCGGAGACCGAGCTCTACAAGGTCGCGCACGCCGTCGAGACCGCCAACTGGCAGGTGCAGGTCGACAGCGGCGCGAGCCGCGTGGCCGTCGGTCTCTTCTCGCTCTACGACCACGTCCTCGACTGGACCTACTACCTTGGTCTCGCGCCCGAGCGCTTCCAGAAGCTTCCGGTCGGTCTGTCGCAGTACTTTGCCATGGCGCGTGGCGTCGACGGCATCCCGGCGCTCGACATGACCAAGTGGTTCGACACCAACTACCACTATGAAGTGCCTGAGCTCTCGGCCAACACCACGCCCAAGGCCAACTTTGCCACGTACCTCGCCGGTATCGAGCGCGCGCTCGCGGTCGTCGGCCCGAACAAGACCGTGCCGGTCGTGCTCGGCCCGCTCACGTACCTGTCGCTCTCCAAGTTTGTGGACGGCGTCGCCACGTTTGAATCGCTGCTCGAGCAGGTGCTGCCGCTCTACACGGAGCTCTTCGCCAAGCTCGCGGCGCTTGGCGTCCGCGAAGTGCAGGTCCACGAGCCGTCGCTCGTGACGGTCAAGGCCGACAAGATCGTGCCGTTCCTCTCCAAGGTGTACGGCGACAAGACCACCACCGGCGCGCTCTCGCACCCAGAGATCGCGGTCAACTTAGCCACCTACTTTGAGGAGATCTCGGCCGAGGCCTACCAGTGGTTCGCCAACGACTCGACCATCTCGGCGCTCTCGCTCGACTTTACGCGCGGCGACAACCTCGCCGTGTTGACCAAGTTTGGTTTCCCGGCCGGCAAGCGCCTCGGCGCGGGTCTCATCGACGGCCGCAGCATCTGGAAGTTCAACCCGGAGCAGGTGCTCAAGGTGCTCGAGCAGGTCAAGACTGTCGTGGCGGGCGCCGAGGGCGCGTCGCTCACGATCCAGACCAGCTCGTCGCTTCAGCACGTGCCCTACACGACGCAGTGCGAGATCGCCAACTTCAACGGCAACGACGAGACCCAGGGCCTCGCTGGCGTGCTCAGCTTTGCCTACGAGAAGCTCGCGGAGCTCGAGCTGCTCAAGAATGTCGCGCTCAACGGCGAGGACGCCGCGCGCCAGGCCCTGGACGAGACCAAGAAGGCCTGGGCGTTCTTCTACGAGAAGAACCCGGCCAAGAAGGCGGTCCAGGACCGCATCGCCGCGGTCCAGACCGCTGACTTCCAGCGCCCGTCGCCGTTCGCGGAGCGTCGCCCCAAGCAGCTCACGGGCCTCCCGGTGCTGCCGACCACGACGATCGGCTCGTTCCCGCAGACCGCGCAGATCCGCGCGCTGCGCCGCAAGCTCAAGGCCGGCGAGATCACGCTCGACCACTACCAGAACCAGATCGACCAGCAAATCGCCTTCAACATGGGCATCCAGGAGTCGCTGGGCCTTGACATCCTCGTCCACGGCGAACCCGAGCGTACCGACATGGTCGAGTACTTTGCCGAGAAGCTCCAGGGCTTTGCGTTCACGCAGAACGGCTGGGTCCAGTCGTACGGCTCGCGCTGCGTGCGTCCGCCGGTGATCTTCGCCGACCTTGAGCGCCCGACGGCCATGACCGTCCGCGAGTTTGTCGTCGCGCAGTCGTTCACGACCAAGCCCGTCAAGGGCATGCTCACGGGCCCCGTCACGATCCTCAACTGGTCGTTCCCGCGCAAGGACATCTCGCGCAAGGAGCAGGCCTTCCAGCTCGCGCTCTGCCTGCGTGACGAGGTCAAGGACCTCGAGGACGCCAAGTGCGTTGTGATCCAGGTCGACGAGCCGGCGCTCCGCGAGGGCATGCCGCTCAAGGCCGAGAAGAAGGACGAGTACCTCCAGTGGGGCGTCGACGCCTTCCGCCTCTCGACCGCGATCGCCAAGGACGAGACCTCGATCCACACGCACATGTGCTACTGCGAGTTCCACGACTGCATGCACGCCATCGACGCGATCGATGCCGACGTCAACTCGATCGAGAACGCGCGCTCGGACGACGAGACCATCCGCTCGTTCAAGTCGATCGGCTACCAGCGCGACCTCGGCCCGGGCACGTACGACATCCACTCGCCGGTCGTGCCGCCCACCGAGCTCATTGTCGACAAGCTCGAGAGCTTCCTCAAGCTTCTGCCTGCCAAGCAGGTCGTCGTGAACCCGGACTGCGGTCTCAAGACCCGCAAGTGGCCGGAGACCATCGCGGCCCTCAAGAACATGGTGGAAGCGACGCGCATCGTTCGCGCCAAGCTCGCGTAAATCACCAATCGCCACTCGCCCAAGAGATGCCAAGAACTGTTTGGTTCCCAGTCGACCGGTGCCAGTGAAACGTCGCGTCGCGTTTGTGGGGATCACTTTGTCGGGACGGATCTGTCTCCCGCGCTACGCTGAGCCAACCTCCTGTGTTTGAGAACGCACAGGAGCTTCGCTTGGAGGAGCTGGCTGCTGAGATCTGTTCTGACGGGTGGGCCAACGAAGGTGACTTGGACGGACTTGCTCACGGTTGTGACAGTTCTTTGCATTTATTTTGGGAGGAGTGGTGCTTCGCCATTTACGATCTTTCCTTGCCGATGGCACGCAACAGCCGTCATTCGCTATGCGGTATCCCCCATCGCCAAGGAAGCACCATTGTCATTTTTCTCCGTCGGAACCAATCCACCTTTCATTCCTATTCATCCTTTCAAACCATTTTGTGTTTCATGCAAGTCTCATGCAGGTCTCTCTCAATCGTCGGCGGCTTGACAGTGACCACTCCATTGGGCGAATCAGTGACAGCGAACGTCGTCCAGAAGCGCTGTACCACAAATAATAGTAGTACAGTACATCCGCGACAAACGCCTTGGTGGTGGCGTCCTGCACGAGCCTTGCGACAATGTTGACGACATACTACGTAGTAGCGCAGCTCGGCCGTGCGTGTGACCGCGAGTGTGAAGCTAACAGTCGAGGACGTTTGGTGGAAACGGTATTGGAACGTTGGTCGTTTCCCCATCTGCGCGAGCGTGAGCGGCACGCGTTCGCTCGGACACACGTAGATGCCGTCCCCGTAGATCTCCGCGGCGCGGTGCGTCGGCGACCCAAAGGACTCGACCGAATACAGCCTCTCCAGCTGTCTGAGCTCCGTCTCGTCAAGCAGTGCGAACTGCGAGTGTACAGTCCGCAGCGGACACGTGACGGCCGTCGACATGCGCCAACCTTCGTCCGTGTTGGTGCCTATGGTTGTGGGTAAGTGGCTGATCTGGCCCGTCAATAGACTCGTGAGCGGCGGGTCCAGCCGGAACACGCCGTCGACAACGGGCTGCCTGTCCAGAAGCCCACTGACACCCCACATCACACTGGTATTGGCCGCGCGCAGGCACGTGATGACAGCCTCGTCATAAGCCGTAGTCTCCCAACCGACTTGTGACGCGATCAGGGAGAACACAGCATTCGGCTGGGCAATGGTGGGCACGTCATGGGCCGTCGCGTACGTGACCGCGCAACGGAAGAGCTCTTGGCTTCCACCGCGAGAGATCCAGTGCGCAATGACCGACTTGGCGCCGGCGCTTCAGCCAAACGCCGGAATGTTTTGTGGGTCTCCTCCGAACAGCGAGATCTACAGATAGACCCACTGGAACCTGGAACGCGTAGTTCACATCGGATCCTTCGCGCTCGCGCACATCGCCCGACAACAGACCAAGCACCGAGAACCGGTAGTTGAGCGTCACGACGATGAGGTTGTTGCGGGCGGCGCCGATGAGGTGCGAACCGTCGTAGATGGTGGATGCACCGGCTACGAACCCCTCCTGTGAATCCAGACCATGACAAGCAACTTGAATTCGCTCGTGGTGTTGGCAGGCGCGTATTATAAAATAGTCGTGGACAAACAAGCAATCTTCGGACGACGGGTACGTGCTGGACTGGGAATCAACGCGACCGTCACCGTAGCCGATCTTGTCGAATGCTGGGGCGTTGAGACACGCGTCCAGTGGCTTGAATGTCGCCTGCTTCCATCGGTGCTCGCCCACAGGCGGCTCGGCGTACGGGATCCCATGGACGACTTGAATCGGGAGTTCAAATTGAGGAACGAAACGGGAGCTCCGAAGTCCCAAAGGGAGATTCAAGTCTCCGCATCCAGCCCCCATGGGATTCCCACCGATTCATAATCCCTCTGCACACTGGTACTGCATCGTCATCCCTTCGACAATGCATACTACCTACCGTGCTTCCAGCAGCAGCATATCCCAGAGCGTCAAGCCAGTGGATACGACAACGAGCTTCCACCCAGGTCATGGGTGGGAGGAGACTGCGATGATCTTCTAGGAACCGCTGGCGCGTGACCAGGGACTTCATTTCCAATTCATCACTCGCCGCCTCAAGACCCCGATCTCGCCCCCCTTCCCGCCCAGACTCAAGCCTCCAGCAATCACTAGTATGGACCTCACCCTCGCGCGTCGCGTGCTCGTCACTGCATTCACCGCCATGGGTTTTGCATCGGCGCAACAATTGACCTTGCCCGACGGCGGCTTCGTCATGGGCATGCTTGAGACCAACGTCGCGGGCGACACGATCCAAGTCTTTCGCGGCATCCCGTACGCCGAGCCTCCCGTGCGCCAGCGCCGCTGGAAACACTCGGTTCTCAATCCGCTCGTGGGCACCGTGGACGCCACGCACTTTGGCAGCGTATGCCACAACGGCCAACGCACGGACCCGACCAACACCATGTACTCGGCCTTTGAGGACTGCCTCTTCCTCAACGTGTACGCGCCCGTGAACTCCACGAGTGGATCTAAATTGCCCGTGATGGTCTGGATCCACGGCGGCGCGTTCGTCGCCGGCGCAAGCAACGCGTTTGACGGCGCGAATCTGATCGCAGCTGCGACGAACCGGATCGTGTTCGTGTCGATCAACAACGGTCTCTCGGTGTTTGGCTTCCTCGTGGGCGACGCACTCCAGGCAGACGGCCAACAAGGCGTCAATTTTGGGCTCACGGACCAGGAGACGGCGTTCCACTGGATCCAGCAGTATAATACGTTGGGTCTTTCGGTGGAGACGCCAATGACATCACGGCATTTGGCGAGAGCGCCGGCGCCAAGACGATTTGGACGCCCATGGTCGCGCGTGGCGGCATCCAGCAGCTCTTCTAGAAGGCCATTCTGGAAAGCGGCGCGTACACGACGGCGCGTGACAGGCCCACCAGAGCCACGCAGCTGTGGCAGCCCAACGACAGACGCGGACCGTCTTCAGTGCCTACGCAGTGTCAACAGCACTGCCTTGTGGGCCGCTGGCGGCGCGCTGGCCTGGCGGCCCGTGGTCGACGGTCTATTTCTCCAAGACACGCCGATCCGCCTTGTTATGGAAGGCAAAGCGAGCCCTGTACCAACGATCTTGGGTACCAACACCGACGAAGGTTCGCTGTTCACGATGGCCGTCAAGCCCGCCGCCGACGTCCTCCCCTTTGTGCGTTCTCGCTTCTAGCTCGTGAGCAGCTCGGAACTCACGCGGGTGGAAGCGCTGTACGCGGCCGCAGACTTTCCGAGCCCTCACGACCACGCCTCGGCGATTTACGGCGGTGCCATGTACGTGTGCCCGCGTGAGCTCACGTCGCTAGTGCACGAAAGCATGACGTTCCGCTACCGTTTCAACGCGACCTCGACGCTGCTCGGGCCGCCGCGCGCGTTCCATGGCGTCGAGCTCAGCTACGTGTGCAACAGCGTCTCCGACTTGCCGCAGGACGCGAACCCGCTCACGTTTGTCGGTGACGTGCAACGCTATTGGACCAACTTTGCCACAGCCGTCGGTCACAGTGCGTTCTGCTTGGACCACTCGGCCGACGGTTTGCTCTCCTGGCCGCCATACGACGCCATTGCCAAGCAGCACATGCTGCTCCAGTCAAGCGGGCGTTCAATCGAGACCATGGGCGCAGGCGCGACGCTCCATGGCGAGCGCTGCGCGTTCTGGAATGAAGTGGAGCGGCGTCTCGCGCCGACGCTCGCGGCGTGAAAGAAAACAGCACTCGGGCGCTACGGTAGGGAACCGAAACGACCGATTGGAGTCTCTCCCAAAGGTCCATCGACTGGATTCATGGCACAGAGCAGAGGTTGCGCGGTTCAAGGCTGATCAAGAAGGAATGCCACACAGCTCACGTCGCGGTAACGTACAGTAACGTTGTTATAGCGCGTTTGGTTTCCGCTGTCGCTTGTCGCATGTCTCTCTGGGGCGAGTGAGTGGACAGTCCATATGCCGGTGCGTCAACACAGTGAGGAGCTCCGGATCCGATTATGCACTGGATGGCTGTGGTCGGTTGAAGTTGCCGCGTGGGGCTCTTCTGTACCACGCCACCCGGGCGGAATCCGTGGGTGACCAGAAATACCACACGAGTAACGAAGAGGCTGTATATGTATAACGTCCAATTGAGAGCACGCGTACCGATAGCCAAACGGCAAAACTCGCATGTGTTTCCCGGAGAATCAACAGCGTGCTTCGAAACCAACGGGCGCGTTCCGTCTCTGGTACGGTGCTGCCGTGAACAACGTCTTGCAAACAGCTCTGAGTATCTTGCTCTCGTGTTCACTATTAGTCCATAGACAGGATGATTCAAACGAGGAAGAAGACAGTCAAATCGGCCACTTGAAGGTGGCGCTTCAATTACTACTGTGCTACCATAAGTTGAGGTAGAGACGGGAGGGTCGGTCACGCACGGATGCTTCAGAAAACAGATTACCGGTACCGCGAGAATGTTCGCTGATCATGAGCCCTGTGCTATTGTATCCTGTAGATAGAGCCCCTTCAAGCAGCGATTGAACAATCGGAAGTGCATCAACGGGGCAGGATGGTTTCCGCACGATTTTGGCAAGCATCCCACCCACGGCATATTCGACAAAGCTCCCATACGGGATCCCAAGCGGCCCGTTTCCCAGCTGGTAGTGAACCATTCTCTGGAGCCCCACGCGTATCTTCAAGTCGGGGATAGCCGTATTAGTACGATGTCCGGTGTTTGGTGTTCACTGTTCCGAGCCGCCACACACACACGCAAGCACCACACACACGCCGAGTCCTCTCTCGGCCACCCCAACAAACTCGATCCCCACGGCATCCTTTTCTCATTTTCGATCTCACCATCGCCCCCGCACGCGCAGCGTACATCCACTCTCTCCGTACATCATGCGCCTTTCCGTCGCCCGCAAGCTGCTCGTCGCGGCCGTCATGGCGCTCTTGTCGTCGCCATTGGTCTCTGCGCAGACTATCACGCTTCCCACTGGCGGTGCCATCACGGGAACGCTCCAGACCAGCGTCACCGGTGACACGATCCAAGTCTTCCGCGGCATCCCATACGCTGAGGCGCCCGTGGGGGAACGTCGCTGGAAACACGCGACGCTCAAGCCGCTCACCGGCGACGTCAACGCGACAGCGTACGGCAACGTGTGCTACGGCAACGGCAACGTCGACGCGCAGTCGGCGTTGTTCCCCAACTCGGAGGACTGCCTCTTCCTCAACGTGTTTACGCCCGCGGGTGTTACAAAGACATCGAAGCTACCCGTGATGGTCTGGATCCACGGCGGCAGCTTCGTGTCGGGCGCCGGCAATTGGTTTGATGGTACAAACCTCGTAAGCGCCTCTGACAACAAGATCGTCCACGTATCGCTCAACTACCGGCTCTCAATTTTCGGATTCCTCGCCGGTGACGCGCTCAAGGGCGAAGGCCAGGGCGTCAACTACGGTCTCACGGACCAAGAGACCGCGTTCAAGTGGGTCCAGCAACACATTGCGCAGTTTGGCGGCGACCCGACCGCCATCACGATCTTTGGCGAGAGCGCCGGCGCCAAGTCGGTGGCCGCCCACTTGATCTCGCGCGACGGCAATCAGCAGATCTTCCAGAAGGCGATTGC
>JAADXJ010000735.1:0-15350 GCA_023337735.1 Pythium biforme
TAGGAGAGAGCGAGACCGTACAGAGCTCCGTTCGGTCGAGACCTCGGTAGACGTGCCTACTCAACAAGTAAAACGTAGGACGCGCCTCTGGACGTAACAACGGGTTTGACAAGAACATACTGCCTCTCGACAATCAGCTGGGGTGGTGGGAGGCGAGCAAAGAGGATTCGTAGTATCAACGTAACACAATGTGTTGTGTCGGTGGCCATTGCGACCGCCCAAGCTGTGGCTGTGCACCTTGACGTGGCGTCGAGAAATAACGTGATACTGTCCTGTTCGCGGGTCGACAGCAGCGTCCACACCACGAAGCAGAAGGCGTGATTGCCATGCATCGCTACCGCACAGTCCGAACGCTGTGTACAGTCTCCACGTACAATGCAAGGCTCGAGGGCACTCCGAAACAACACAATCGACTTTCGCGTCTGGCGAAACAGTGGCAGAAACAGTGGCAGAGAGCGTGTGCAACAGATCAAAGTTCCCTTCCATAGAGTGCAAAGGCCACAGAAAGAGAGGAAAGAGCTTGTCGCGCCATGGGCGTGCTTGAGGTGACAATTTGGTCCCGATCGCGGTGGCCGGTATTGGAGACCGCCAACCGCGATCCCGCCCAGTCCAAAGGCGTGGACGGTTGTCTTCCGCTCGCTTTAACCGACGAAGCTCTGCGGCGGCGACCGCCGTCCACGGGGAAGACGAGGGCGTCGCTCTTACGCTGTTCCGGTGAGTCGTGAGATTCTCGGGTCATCAAATGCGTTCAGAGGGGAACTTGACGCGTCTCGTCTCGTGGCCGCTCTGGTCAACACACCTCTCGTGCTTGGCCCGGCGCTGTGCGTGATTCCCGTCCCACTGTCTCGCTGACGAGCTCAGCTCAGCATCAGATGAAATGCCACATGTCCGTGCCGGCTCCCAGTGGGAGGCGGCATGGACATGTGAACTTCAGCTCCCACGGACCACAGCAAACAATAACCTGATTCTGCTCCGCATGTCGTACTTGGGCGAACCCCTCGTAGTCCGACGGGTTCGGACTCCGAGCACCTGCGCACGCCAAGTCCCACGTGGCATCTGGTCTCTCCGCCTCCCTGCAAAACCCTGACGTCGAGGCCAACTGTACGAAACAGTGGGCTGGCAGGCTGGTCGCTTCAAGTGTGGATTCCCCGCTGAAACACAGCGGCCAGGTGCCAGTATAGTATTCAGCAAGGATCGGCCGGTTTCATCCACTCCGTCAGTCAGTCACGACGGGTGTACACACCCTCTGCCTCTCGGTGGCTCTCTCTCGCGCGCACCACCCACAGTTCCCGAAACGCGAGCCGCGTCCCAAGCGCCAGTGGGTTCTGTCCTATCCCGATCGAGATGGACCCTCGCCAGAAAACGCTGCTGTACAACGTCGCCGTCATGGAGAGTCCGAGCGCCAACGACCGCGCGCGCGCGTCCACAGGCTCGAGCACGATTGGCCGCGGCTCTGAAATGTACGTCTTGAATGAGGAGCGTGAGGCTGGGGTCTATTTCCAGTTGCTGACCGCCTCTATTTATTTAGCGACTCGAATGTGGACTTCGCGGACGCCATCCACAACGCGCATCATGCCGCGTACGATCCGATGCGCGGCGCCCAAGGGCACCCGCCCATGGCGTACGACTACGACGGCACGGCCATGATGTCCGAGTTCAGCCACGAGCCGTACAAGTCGCCGCACGCATACTCGGTCGCGCACACAGCGACCACGGCGACGACGAACAAGCAAAAGTACCGCGTGCTCGGCACGCTCAGCCTCGTGGGCATCGTCTACTTTGCGGTACGTTCCTCTCGCTTTCCCTTTTGATTCTACAGTTTGATGCTGACGGTCTCAGTTATTCGACGGTATAGACGTGTGGCGGCCCGACAGGTTCCGAGCCGATCATTTCTTCCGGTGGGCCGCTCGTGGGTCTCCTGGGCGTCATCGCGTACGCGCTGCTCTGCCAGCTGCCGCTGTCGCTCATGGTCACCGAGCTCTGCTGCGCGTTCCCCGAGAACGGAGGCTACACGGTATGGGCGATGACGGCGTTTGGCCCGTTCTGGGGCTTCCAGGTCGGCTACTGGTCCTGGATCTCGTCCGTGCTCAACAATGCCATCTACCCAGGACTCATCTATAGCACGCTCGTCGACGGCTACGGCGTTGAGGCTACTTCGACCGTCGCATCCTGGTTCGCCAAGGCCGCGATCGCGATCATCCTGGCGCTGCCGTCGTACATTGGCGTGCGCTTCGTCGGCGTCGGCGCGCTCGTGCTTCTGTTCGTCATTTTGACCACGACGCTCATGCTCTCCGTGTGGGGCTTTGCGGAAGGCGACGGCGCGTGGTTCCGGCTGAAGGAGATCCGCAGCGCCGACCAGGTCACGGAGG
This sequence comes from Pythium biforme, assembly GCA_023337735.1. Classification (NCBI taxonomy): domain Eukaryota; phylum Oomycota; class Peronosporomycetes; order Pythiales; family Pythiaceae; genus Pythium; species Pythium biforme. The sequence continues at coordinate 2,370 of JAADXJ010000735.1, forward strand.
ATAGTCCCGACGGCGGTATCGACTGGTCGCTGCTGATCCACGCGCTCTTCTGGAGCTTTGACGGGCTCTACGACGTCTCGGTCATCGGAGGTGAAGTGCTTAACCCAGCGCGCACGTACCCGCGCGTGATCATCGCGGCCGTCAGTCTCACGGTCGTGACCTACATGCTGCCGTACATCGCGGCCGTCTCTGCGGACAAGATGCCATGGCTCGACTACTCGGAGGACTCGTACCCAGACATCGCCGAGGCCATCGGCGGGTCGGTTCTCCACCAAGTGTCGATCATCGCGTCCGTGTTGAGCTCGGTCGGGCTGTTCTCCTGCACATTGTTCTTCCAGTCATTCCTCGTCCAGGGCATGGCGCAGTCGCGACTGCTACCGACAATCTTGCGCAAGCGTAGCGCTCGCTTCAAGACGCCACAGTACGCGATCCTGCTCAGTTTGATCGTGACCATCGCGCTCGTGGGCGTTGACTTTGAGTCGATTCTCAACATGACCAACGCGTTCAGTGGCGCCGTCCAGATCATGATCGTGTTCTCGATGCTCGTGCTGCGAAAGTCGTTCCCGTACCTGCCCCGCCCCATGAAGGTCCCGGGCAACCTCGCGACGCTCTCGATCATGTTGGTTCCCGCGATGGCCGTGTTCATATACGCGATCGTGTCGACGCTCATGGAGTGGAAGCTCGCGGCTGTTGTCCTCGGCTTTGGCGCTGCTGGCGCCCTTATACCGCTTGTACGCGGACGGATGTCGGGACGAGCGGGGTGCTGCTAAAACAGCAGCGACGCCGTCAACTTTTTAAAACAAATCCGCGTCGATAACAATGCTTTCTCAAATTGAATATAAAACGCCACGTTGAATTGGATCGAACCGTCCACCACTCGTACCTTCCCACCGAGAGTTCTCGCATGGGCCTACCAACGACGTGGCAACCGGTCACGCAACGTCCGCCTTTCCCTCAAGTGTAGCCATTTCCTCCACACGTCGCAGATAGGTGTCACTATTGACATAGGACATTCTAACGAGGCTTGGATCTTCCACAATGGATGAGCTGGGTTTTCCAGAACAGGTTTCTGTGAAGAAGAATTGCTCCCAGTTGCGACGCCACACGCTCGCAGCCACGGGCAAACAGAAAACAAAGAAATCGTTCCAGCTGGTTGGCGAGTTCCAAACCCAAACAGCATTGCCTGGATTGTTCTCCATCGCATCTCCATCGACACTGTACGTACTTGACCATCAACCCAATGGATATCATGGTCGATTGCCCGGCAGATGCGGTACCGGTATGCACTCCTGCCGTTGAACTCGGCTCCTCAACTGCTTCTCGTTGGAGATCCGACTCGCCGTGATGCGTGAATTCGAAACTCTTCCATGAATGGAACATCGTCGAGAAATCTCCGCGCGAATCGGCCTCTCTCTCTTGGCGAAACAGGCTCAGCTCACGCGTATCTCAGAACGAATTTCTTGCTCCACTCGGGCAGCCTCGGTTCCAGTCGCCAAGTCGGTTCTAAGCCGCGACGGAGGTCGAGAGCGAAGAACATTTGCTCCCCACAGAGTTCAAAAGCGCGATGGGGTCGATAGACTCGCCATGTTCGTCGCTCATGATGATGGAGAGTCCGCGACTAACCAGGTGCGATTCCTTGCCGCGGATATTCCGCTCTCGTGGGGCTAAATGAATTTATGGTCCACAGCAACGACAAGTTGGATTTGGACAGCCATGGCGGGCGCCAACTATATCTCCCTCGACTGCAGAACCCGCAGAATCATAGCCACCAACAGAACCAATTTGGCGCCAGCCATGCACGCTCGCTGAGCTGGGGAGGCGCTGGCTCGATCACGGCGCCTAACGACGAACTGTTCATGAGCGACACTGAGCCTGAATTTTACCACGCCGCGCTGTTCTCGCCTCAGGCTGCTCAGCGCCAAGAAAAGTTCCGCGTGCTCAGCACGCTCGGGCTCATGGGGCTAGCCTTCTTTGTGGTACGTTTGTTTGTGTTGGCTGATTCTTGTTCTCCCCAACTGTTGGGCGTTCGATCTCATCGCCTCTTTGTTGGATTTTTGATAGTCGTGTGGTGGTCCCATCGGCTCGGAGCCGCTGGTCTCTGCCGGCGGTCCGCTCGTTGGGCTCATTGGTGTCGCTCTGTACGTTACCTTTTGTGTATTCCCGTTCATGTACGTCGTCGCGGAGCTCTGCTCGACATTCCCGGAGAATGGCGGCTACACCGTGTGGGTCATGACGGTATTCGGGCCGTTCTGGGGTTTCCAGACCGGCTACTGGTCCTGGGTCGCCGCTGCGCTCAACAACGCTATTTATCCGGGGCTTATGTACTCGATCATCAGCGACGCTTACGGCTGGAATCTCACGGCGACCGCGCAATACTTCCTCAAGGTCTGTATCGCGATCCTGCTTTGCGTACCGTCGCTACTGAGCGTGCGCTTCGTCGCGGCTGCGGCATTTGTGCTACTTGTGGTCATCTCGTCACTGTTCGTCCTCTTCTCCACGTGGGGCTTTTCCGACGGCGCGAACGACTGGAATTCGCTTCTTGATGTGCGCAACAACGAGACCGTTACTGCTCAGAACAGCGTCGTACCTCACGATGCGGGGATCGACTGGGGGCTGCTCGTGAACACGCTCTTCTGGAACTTCGATGGTCTCTACGACGCGTCCGTCATTGGAGGCGAAGTGTCGAACCCCGCACGGACATATCCTCGTGTGTTCATCATCAACATCTCGATCATGGTCGCCATCTACCTGATCCCGATCGTCAGCGCCGTGACCGCCACGTCCGGGCGAATGTCGTGGCTTGATTTTGACGAAGATTCATACCCAACGATCGCGCGCACGATCGGCGGCTCGGCGCTCCACACCATGATGCTCGTTTCGTCTGTGCTCAGTGTGATGGGATTATACACCAGCTCGATCATGTTCCAGTCGTTTCAGGTGCTGGGAATGGCTCAGATGCGGCTACTGCCCGCGGCGTTCCGCACACGCCACAAGACGTTCCACACGCCGCAGTACGCTGTACTGCTGAGCATGCTCACGACCATGGTTCTGCTACTGTTCGACTACGAGTCCATTCTCGGGCTCACGAACGCGTTCAGCGCCGGCATCCAAGTGCTCATCGTGCTCACGATGCTGCAGCTGCGGCGCGCGCTGCCCCACATCACAAGGCCCACCAAAGTCCCCGGTCCGTTTGCACTCGTCTGCGCTGTGCTGGTGCCGGTCTCGGTCGTGTTCCTCTACATCTTGTTCACGACGCTGGAGGACGCAAAGACAGCGCTGGCATTTTGTGCGCTGGTTGTACCTGGTGTCGTGTACGGTATGGTACAGCGCCAACGCGTGCGTGAGGAGCTGCAACAGCGCGCGCGGCAGCACCAGCGAGATTTGCTCGCACAGGTGCTCCCGCTGGGGGCACTGCCGTGAATTAGGTTGGTAGAAGCGTTGAAATAAGATTGTGAAAGTAGGTTCTTGTTGTGTTTGGTGGTGTCATCAGTTCTCCACATGCACTTCACAAACATTCGTCGGTCTTCGTGTTTTCCGACGCGCGTTTATCGTGCAGGCTGGCGTTCCGCGTCTTGTTCTGTGGGTTTCTTTTACTTCTTCTTGCCATTTGCCTTGCCGCCGGCGTCGCCGCCGCCTTCCTTCTGCGCCGCCTTCTTGGCAATCTTCTCCTGGAGCGCCTTGGCGTCGGCCTCGCGGCGCGCGTTCGGGTCACCCTTGGCCACCTTCTCGTTCGCCTTGGCACGCGCCTGCGCGCGCTGTGAGAGCCAACACGGCGTTAGTCGTTTGTCTGCCTTCATCCGACCCAGGAGTAACGTACCGCACGGTCGACATCTCGCTGATTTCCGCGCGACATTGTTTCGTTCTGCCAGCTACAAGGGGGACGAGGGATACGAAGAAAGGGGAGAGAAAGAGGGCATTGACGCCATAGGTCAGCAGCGTGTGCGGTCTCGGCGGGGGAGCGCGCTTGCAAGACGAGCGTGCATGTACATGAGGTGGTGTGAGTCTTCGATTGTGTTTGGTTGCGAGGAGGTCGGACGGGGAGGCCGCAATTTTTCCACCTAATGAAGTAAGTTAAGGATGAGTGTTGTCACGAAGTGCTGACCACAGCAGAGCTACCTAAAAACAGTGCGTCGGTAATTTTCCAGGCGAGAATTTCTGCAAGGAAAGCCGGTTCGGGTGGTTTCAAAACGAACTTAGTGTCTCTTTCACCCGTACTTAGAGCATCTCCATTGGTCACTGCGAAACTCCCCTAATAGTGTTTAGGGTGGGTATTGTGCTCGGGCGGTCCGAGCCCGCGGGTGGGCCGCATCGACCCGATTTCCTTTTTCCCCACCACAGGGAAACCCCTTCCGTCATCACGTGCCGCCTAGTGCCGGATACGCGCCCCGCCAATTGACGTTGCCGTGGCGCCATGAGCTGTTCCAGCTCGCCCCTCGCGGAGGGAAGCGACCCGCTCATACCACCACCCTATGGGCATGAAGACGGCGATACCGACGGAGCCGTTTACGCGCGAAACGGATCGGTGGTGTCCAAGCTGTTCGGAAAAAGCCGTTCGCAAGTTGCCGTTGACGAGATCAGCGTCCAGAGCCATCTCAATGGGCAGGAAGACGACAACGAGGGCGAACTGGACGAAGATGACGATGAACGCGATACTCAGGTGAATGGAAACGGCCACGCGGATGCTGGTGATGAAGACGACGTCGACGATGATGAGTACACCCCCGACTCGTCGGACGAAGCCTCGGGTCAGAGTGACGACGACGCGGATGTCGGCGACCTAGACGACGAAGAGACAAGCATGCGCAACTTGCTGCTGCCCATGGCGTCGTATGCGAAACAGTTACTCTTCCTGAGCGAAGAAGATGACGACGGCGAGTTTGACGACCAAGATGCCGAGTTGTGGTCGTCCCCGCAGGAGAAGCGCGAGTGGATCGATCGCTACGAAGCCGTGAACCGCGCATACATCGACAAGTACGGCTGTCGCATCGACGCACCTGCCATTCCAGATACGAAGAAGCGCTTGCGGCACGAGCGCAACCGGGAAGCCAGGTACTCGTTGGTGCTTCTTGCGTTGGCCGTCGCGTACCTCATTCGGCTGCTCGTGGGGCCAACTATCCCCTCGTCTATCGGTTCAGGCGCTCCTATTGATTCTTCGTCAACACCATCACATATCGTCGAGTTGCCAGTCAACACACATACTCCGCAAGTTCCGCCGGAATGGTCGTCGAGAACGCTGTTGCAACCACTGGAATCGACAGAAGGCGCTGTAGAACAGTTGGCTGCATCTTCATCGGAGGAGCTCATTGCGAAACGTGAAGTGGTCGTGACAGAAGCCTCCATTAGTGCGACTGACGATTCACCTGGAGGATCAACTCCGGATGTGGGGCCAGGCCAACCCGCAGATGACGTTGAAGACCAGGATTCCGGGAGTAATGTTGGCGAGAACGCTCCACCTGTGCAAGGGTCCGAAAATCCCGATTCGTTTGACGCTCCGACTTCGATAAGTACGGAATTGGTGACTGGCAAGATTGAACTCGACGTCGCCAATGTGGTAGTACCGTTACTCGAGAGTGAGTATGGTGCAGATTCCAATGAGGTGAGACACGAAGTTCTGAATGTTGAAGAACCAACTCATCACACGGAAGTCGATCTGCGTGAGAAGACTGCTGATGATTCGTTCGAGCGCTGCTTGGACATGTTCTACATGCTAGTGAAGATGAAGCACGACGCTGGTGTGAAGACAGCGGCAGTAAGTGAGTGTGACCGAGCTGTTGAAGCTGTTATTCATTTGGCGACGATCAAGCGTATTCGGGCTCATTTACTTCGAGGTGACATGAAAAGCTTGCTCCAGTTATTCCCCGCGGCTAACCAGGACTATGAAGCTGCTTTGAGCGAGGCCATTGAATCCACGATGGTGCGTTCTGAGATTGAGATCAAGATCGCCTCGAACCGCTGGATCGAGTATTACCATACGAAGCAATTCAGAGAGCTACGCAACGATTGCCAACGAGTGCGTGATACCGCACCCACTGCGTCGACTTCAGGAAATCCTGACCGTGTTCGTGAACTTGCTGCTGAGTGGCTTCGAGCATTTCGGAAGGAGACCACAGTTTTGGAGGTGCTTACGAAGACCCGGGCTTGGACGCTTTACCGTCCAGTGACGTCACAGACGAAGAACTCTTAATTTAAAGACGATTTTTTCGAGAACTCTACAAGAACATGCATCGCTGTGCTCAGGAAATGAAGGCGTGTGGTAATTCTCACGTCACTGTACGTTTGACGACGTTGTGTAGCATGCTAGTCCCGTGGAGCTTCATATTCCTCCACAAGAGCAGGTACTGTCGTATTCTCACCGATGGCAACATGCTCCATGATTTCTGTGAGTTCGAGTAGACCAACGTCTTCGACGCTGCTGAAGGCTTGGAAGTAGTCGCCGTCGAAGTCGTAACGTATAACTCGACCGGTGTTGTTGAAGTAGAACCTCAAGTTCATAGGCAAGTTCAATGACCTTCCCACGAGTTTCTGGACCAAGTCTTCACGATAGCGCAGGTGCGGGAATACTGTACAGACTGCTTGGCGGGTTATGATTCCCCCCAGGACTGCTTGCGTGTCGATCATGCATGTCGCAACCGTTGGATCGTCGTCGCTGACTGCGGTTGTGTGGTGTGTTGATTCCGCAAGATCAACGACGTTCAACGATCTGAGTCGCATATAGATCGACTGGAACATGCGCGTGTATCGATGCCACTGCTCGATCCACGTATCCAGCCCAAGGCCTCCACCGCCGTACGCGAAATTCTCTTGATCAAGCCGATTGTCGAAGAATCGATAAATGTCAGGAAGGCGCGGCCCGCGGAACCCGTCGCGGAACGTGTCATAGTATTCGATGGTGGTGTTGATAAAGTTGTCACGACTCCCCGTGTTTAGCACGCTCGCGTAGTGGAGCGACATGAGCTCATCTCGATGACGACGCAGTGCCTCGACCTCGCTCATCAAGCGCACCGTTGCAACGAAATCATCTGCGCGCGCCCGGCCGGCGCCATATCGAGCACGACGTAGCGGGTCCGCCTCCCGCCTTCGCATGAGCGTATGGCGTGCATTTCGAGCCGTCAAGTTCAGTGTAGCGTGCAGCTCGTCCGAGTCCGAGTCTGACGACGATGAAGCGATCGACGACAAGTCCTCCTCGTCCGTCTCGAACCGTGGTCGCTTTGACGAATGCGCAGCGCTTCTCATCCTCGAGCGCGCCATCTCGTCACCCGAAGAATCGGAATCCATAATCGCTGATCCTGCTGATACCGTTCCACGCCACCAAGCCCTCGACTTCTTGATAGTGCGATCACTTGACTCTTCCGCAGCGTTTGAGGTGGTTGACTGCGACACGGCGATGCCGCCCTGCTGCGTTGGCTCTGGTTGGGCTTTTTTTCAGCCAGCTGTGTGGTCGAAATCACGACCATCCCATTCCATCCATTGGCTTATATACTGAAGGTACGAGTATTGTGGCCAATCACAGGACGGGAATGTTGAAGTGAGACTGTGTTCTGTCGAGAATCGACCGGCGAAGGTTTTAGAACCAACATGGCAGCGCAATACAGTTTACACAATTCAACCGTCCAAGAAAACATGACCAGCATTCGCTCCAGGTGATCATCAAACAGTGGTGATGTCTACCGTGCAAGCCCACAAGTTCCATGGCAATGTGCTCGTTCGAAATGTCTTTTACCAGCCGGTATTTTGCAGATCACCAAGTAGCATTCATTTCGCTTGATGTGAGTGGGAACTGGCTGAGACCAATCGGAAGCTGGTAGCCGTCGTCTCTGAGAGCCAACTTGAGTCCAGCACCTCTGCGGCCAACCGTCACAATCCAGCTCGAGTAGTGGAAGGAAACAGACGAGAAAGGGGGAAACGTGTTCAAGATTATTCTGCAAAGGACAATTGCCCATAGTGAAACGAAAAGCGAAAAGCGCCTACGAGCTTTCTTCTTGACCTCCAGAGAGCACGTGTTCCCTGTTCTCCTCGCCGACGACTTCCGGAATCATACTGCAGTCGCGCACTGTCGCTTGCTCCATCATGTATAGTACTTCGAACAAGCCGACGTCTGCGACGTTGCTGAAGGCCTGGAAGAAATCGGCGTCGAAGTCCAGACGAATGATGCGGTCGCTGTTGTTGAAGTAAAAGCGCAACGTCATGGGGCAGTTGAGTGGCTTGCCGAGCAGCTTCTGAACCAAGTCCTCGCGGTGGTGCAGGTGCGGCAGCAAGGTATCAATGGCCTGGCGCGAGATCACACCCGTCATCGTACCTCGAGCTTCGATCATACACGTCGCCATTGAATCATCCATGGTTGTCAAGCTGGGCACGTGTAGTGGGTCGATAAGGTCCACGCAGGTCGTGGAGTGAACTCGAATCGCGATCAACGGGAAGATGCGCATGTAGCGATGCCACTGCTGCACCCAGACGTCCATACCAAAGCCCGTGGTGCCGTAGGCAAAGCGCTCCCGGTCAATGCGCGCGTTCATGTACTGGGAGATGTCCGGAAGGCGTGGGGGCTGGAAGCCGTTGCTGAATATGTCGTAGTACTCGAGCACCACCGTCACCAAGAAGTCGCGTCGACCCGAAGTCAGCAGGCGAGCAATGCGGAGACTAATCAACTCATCGCGCCGACGACGAAGTGCTTCGACCTCGTTGGCAACTCGAATGGCCGCAAACGCAGCACTAATTTCCCGCGTCGCGCTATTTCGATGAAGCTGCCGCTGCCGACCGGTGCGACGGCGTGTGTTGACGAGCTGGTCGGCTCTTGGTGGTGCTGGAAGCGTCTCGGCCTCCGATTGCGACGACAACTCCTCCTCTCCATCAGTACCCAGGAGCATTCCTATTGGACTCGCTCCACTTTGGCCATTTCCTTCATCGTCTGAGTCCGAGAAACCGAATTCCGTCGCTCCCGCGGACATGGTGCGCACGTCAGTATGTGGTCGGGCTCGTTATTACTCTGGCTGTCTCGACTGAAGTGCGTAATGTGAAATGATGCGTCGCCAAAGCAAGAAAGGCACCGCGGAAAGAAAGTCCGACCTCCCTCCTAGCCCCGTGCAGGCTCGACCTGGGAGACGAGGTAACCATTACATGGATATTCCCCGCCTCGCGTGTCGCAGAAACGTTTTTTGAGCAGTTGTGAGGCGACAATTTTCGCGAAAGTCGCAGTGGCACCGCGAAAATTGTGTCGTGGGACATCGTGGGTCTTGGCGTTCGAGGCCACAAGCTCATCCCTGAGGTTCTCGTGCTCGCATCGGCATCCTGTTCTCACGGGTATCCACTCGGTCTGTGATTTGAGACGCATCGCCAGTGCTCATGTTCTAGAAGCGGCACGGACAAATTCGCGTGCTCTGTGCCAGCACTGTCGACTAGATCCGGGCGGTGCCGTCAGGTGGCTTCCAGTGGTTTGCCCATCCGGAGGAGGCGCGCAGATTCGTCACCAGATCGCTAATAATGTGACAAGAGGGCCAACAATCCACAAAAATCGTTCTTGCCCTTGCGCGCATCGACATCGACTGTAAAACCGTTGAGTGTTCGGACACCGCTGCCCATTTAATACCGGTACCGGTACTTAAAAGTCCACTCCTCGAGTATGAACCTCAGACTGGATTCTGAGCCCCAGCGCAGTCCTGCCATTTGACATGTGCTGAGAGACGTCGTGCTTTGCGGTGCTCGGTACTGTCGAGCAGTGTCTAGTACTCAACCGGTGAATCCATCCCGACGTCTCACTGGACATGGCGGCTCTCGCAACCAATACGCGCATGTGGGAATTGGCAACTCGCTCCAGTCGATTGAAGACCTCTACTTTGTGCTGTTTGCTGTTTTTCAATTCACTACACAAGATGCCGAGCCATCATCGGCGTCAACGCCCACCGACGATCGTTCAGCAGCACGTGCAGTAGCATTGAGATCGAGGCTGACAACTACTGTGCCCGAGCACGAGGCGTGTTGTGTGCCTACCGTGCTCCTGAGCAAAGCGGCGTTCGTGCACGAGTCGTTGCTTTGGTACTGGTGCCACATGCCATCGACCATCTTGTGGCAAAGCCCGTCGGATGGACGTGTTGTCACGTTACCGTAGCAGGATGCCTCCAAGTTGTGTTGCCGAGGTCCGTGCCCGTCTGGAAGCAATTGCCCCAAATAAGAAGGTTTTCCCTTACTGCACGCTCGTGAAGACCTGATCCATCTAGACTGTTCGGTTGGTCTCAGTGCAACACTGAGGTCGATCGCTTGGATCGATTCTTCCACGGGCATCTCAGATGTCTCTGTCTCTGCAGCCACGATGACAGTCGACCATCATTCTCATTCGGTGACTAAGTTGTTGGCGCATGATATCTATTCGGTGGTGTTTCGGGGACAGACCTAACCTCAACCACGTTGGTCGCGGTGACCCGCCGGTCATCGGTGCAGGCTTGGAATAAGTGGCAGCAGCCATGATGAGACATTTTTTTCTGGATGGCGTTCGAGCAGCACCAGGGCCTCTATTAAGGTGATGGCTAAACCTGCGGGCACCCCGCCTGGATCTTCAGAGGTTTCCACTACAGTAACCCTAGTAATAGACCTGCTGCCCAGCCCCCGCCTCGAATGACTCGGGCGGCCACCACTACCGTCGCGCCGCACGCGCTGGCGCCAGCGCGGTCGCAGCAGCACAGCGACGGCCACACGTCGTCGCCGGCGTCCCATTCTGAAAGCGCTTCATCGTCTCCTCCGTCTTCGTCTCTTCCGCCTGCAAGTGGTCGTGGGTGGATTGTAGATGCTAACACCAGCGCGTCAAACTACACCGATGCGTCGCCGCAGTTCAAGCGCGAGTACCATCGCGACCACATGGTCGCGTTCCGCCAGCGCAAGAAGCAGTCGCTCGCGAGCATGCGCGCGCTCCATGCCAAGCTCGAGGCGCAGCTCACGCACTGGCTCGCTTTGCGGCGCGCACTCCTACTGAGCGGGTGCCCGCTCGGTGGTCTCACCGGCGCGTTAGACGTCCAGGACACGCCGCTAACGCCAGCCCAGCGACTCGTCCGGTTCCGCGAGATCTACGGCGACCTGGTGGACGAGGCCGAGCTGCGACGCGTGCACAATGCCAAGCTACGCGAGCAGCTCGAGCAGCTCATCAAGCTCAAACTGCTGCTTCACCACGAGCTCGGTTTACTGCGGCTCGTCGACGATCCTGAGCCCGAGCCGTCTAACGGCAATGACGGCAGCTGGTCGAACCAGAGGACAGCTACCGAACTGCGCGGGTTCTTCGTCTACTTTGAGCCGCACGAGCCGCCGTTCTACTTTGAGCCGTTCACGCTGCGTGAGTGCGACGAGGCCACGCGCGACGGGTACCACAAGGTGCGTGAGCTACAGGACGCCTTTGACCGCGGCGCGCTCGGCGTCCGTGAGATCGAGTGCATGGGTTGGCGCGCACAACGCGCCATCGAACGGACGTATCTTGAAGACGGGAGTGACGGCGCGTTCATCTCCCGCGTGCGGTTCACCAAGCAAATGCACTGCGCACAGGGGCACGTCCCGAGTACGATGGATGCGCTTGCCTTGCACGCGTACGCATGGCTGAGCTCGGCCGACAAGTACGCGCGCATCCAGCGCACCAAGTTTGTGAGCCACACGTTGCAGACCTTTGGTCAGTACCACCACGTGTCGTTGCGGAACGCACCAGAGCCCTCGGGAACCACCAAAGTCCGGTACCTGCACTTGCTGACGCGTGTCGACGACGCCTATCCAAGCCCTCTTAGCGGAGAAGAGTGTGCGCGCTCGACCGTGCTCATGCTCGCGCTGGACTCGCCGCGTCTCAAGCTACTCCGTGAGACCATGATCCCGCGCGACGACATTTTCTGGATGACCGACGGCACGGCGTTTCTGTCGTTTGTCCAGCTCGACGACGCGACGTTCGAGGTGGATTTTGGCAATGTGTCGACGTGCGTGAGCGACGAGCAGGCACAGTATTTTATGATCGAGCTCGGCGCGCACTTGCTGCGCTGGGAGTGCCTAGTGATGCCGCCGCGGCTCTTGTCGTTCTCGTAAGCAACCGAGAAGGCAGCAACTGTCTCCATCGTAAACGAGCCGTCACGAACGAACCTATGTCACGTTCCCATGCACCGATCGCTGCCGCCTCGCTGGTGGCGGATGTCTGCTGACGGAGACTGTTACTACAGGCGCCGTTGTACAGCTGTACCTTCACTCCCTTCATGTTTGTTCCAAACTATATCAGTGGGTGAGATAGACGTGATTACGGTGTCGATCTCGACCTGAGTTCTCTATTGGTGTCTAGCGTGTGCATCATCGGACATAGCCGCGCGTGCGTGATCGCGTCATCTCCAGTCCATTTTCACGATGGTGAAGGGGGTCCGACCCCCTCCTCCCAAGCGGCCTGATTCCGCGTGCTCTAGGATAGTGCCGTCACGCACACCGCTCGTCGCGAGCATTCAACGCCTTTTCGAGTCTACAATCGGCTGCTCCAATGCGCTGTCGCCGCTCGGATGGCGTGCGATGAACTCTACGAATCAGTCAAGGCAAGCCACCTCCTACTGAGCTGGTAGACAAGAAACCACCGAGCCATTTGACGATGTGAACTTCGTGTGTAGCCGGGCGCTCGGAAGCGCGACCAGCCCGGACACGACCGACCGACGTCGCCAACGTCTCATCGACCTCTTCTGGACCGGCCTCCTCGGAGAGCACCAAGCGGACGGCGCCCAACGAGTCACCGTCCGCCTCTACTTTGACGGTGGGTCCCGCGGCGACCCAGGGAGAGTGGAGTGCGGGGCCGTCATTGCGGAACGCGACGCAGAGACGACGGAATGGAGGGTGGTGTGGTGGACCGCTCATTTCCTGGGGGACCCAGCGACCAACAACGAAGCCGAACACGAAGCCCTGGCGCGCGGCGTCAGAGAGTGCGTTCGTCGCTACGCCGACGTCCCGGCACGACTGACGATCATCGGCGACAGCCTCCTTGTCCTCGGACAA
>JAADXJ010000736.1:0-15348 GCA_023337735.1 Pythium biforme
ACCCGTCGAAGCCGGACCCGACCACGCCGTGCCCGTCGTACACGTCCAAGCCGGAGCCGACGACCCCGTGCCCGTCGCTCACCTCGAAGCCGATCTAAACGGATCAATTACCTGAAGAGCTTCTAGGTACTCACTATTCAGCTCGGCTCCTACTACCACGGGTTTGTCGTGGACCTCCCGGCTATTCCAGTCTCAGTTTTCTCAACGGTTGCTGGTGTCCGTGAGGTTTCCATCCAGACCCGCGGTGTGAATGGTGTCGACGCTCTCTCTCTCAACTTCCTCAACCCCCCACTACCACCCCCTTTTTGACTCTGTGGATGTACATGTTTCGATCGCGCGTTCGGCTGCTAGGAGGATTCGCTAAAGAGGCACGCTTTTGTGATGCAGCAATGGATGTGTCCTCCAACGGAGGAACCGTTATTTATTCGGTCTTTGCCGCCTCTCTCACTGTCCTTGGGTCCCCCATGCCTCTCTCCAGCTCTATCACTATGCAGGCGTTCGCATGGTGTTCGCATGGAGCTAAGACACCCGCATTCTCGTCGTGCCATCATGGCAGTGCCATGGCGTGGCATGCAGTGTCGAGTACTGTGCGGGTTCGATCTCTATAGTCCGGAAGACACACCCGCTCTCGCGTCAACAGTCCCTGTACAGTACTCGGCTTCCATTTTCGACGAGCGGACAACGTGCGTTGCGCACGCCTTCGCATGCGCGTGAATCAGAGCCGCACCGTGTCACACACTCGCGTGGCACTGCCAATGCAATCCTTTGTGCGTCAGTGTGCTCGCATCAGCGGCATCACGAAGACCCTGGCATGCCATCACGCGATCCTAACCGCGATGGCGTGACGGCTTTCGAAACCTAAAAAATAGAAACAAAAAAGAAGCGAATGGGTGCCAACCAGCCCCTTGTTGTCCGGTTGTACCTCGGCATAAAGGTAAATTTTAGGATATACAGTTTCGGCGTCAATGCATGCAGTTTGTGGATCTACTCGCTTACATTAGTAGGTAGGTCCCCCTCGCTTTCCCCTTCGAGTCGTCATCGTCACGGCGCCACGCCGATCGCCGCCGCGACAGCCGCGTTCGCCGAGGCCGCAGCTGCGCTAGTCGCGCGCGTCTCCGAGAGGTTTCCTTGGTACGTGCGGAAGGCGCTGACAATATGCGGGAACGACGGGCGCAGCTCCGGCTGGCGGTTCCAGCACGCCTTCATGAGCCGCGAGAAGAAGGGCGGGCACTCGCGCGGGATGTTGGGGCGCAGGTTGCGGTTGAGCACGCCAAGCGCGGCCTGGATCTGGCTCATGCCATCGTACGGGCACTCGCCCGTCATGATCTCCCATATCACAATGCCAAACGAGAACACGTCGGCCTTCTCCGTGTACTTCTGGTTGCCCAGCACCTCGGGCGCCATCCACTGCACCGTGCCGCAGTTGCCCGTCATGGTCTGCACGTGGGCCTTGACGCGCGCGAGGCCAAAGTCCGAGAGCTTGATGTTGTAGTTCTTGTCCACGAGCAGGTTCGGGCTCTTGAGGTCGCGGTGGAGGATCGGGCGCTCAAAGTGGTGGAGGTACGCCATGCCCTTGGCCGTGTCGTAAATGAACCTATAGATATGAAGAGATCGATTAGGACAAGAGGATCCAGCGATCGTGAGAGCCATGGGCGTACCGTGTTCGCTGGTCCATGGTGAGTGTCTTGCGGTGCGTGCGTAGCACGCCCCAGAGCGAGCCGCGCTGCATGAGCTCGACCACGAGCGCGCGGTGCGGCGGGTCGAGGCATGCACCCAGCAAGCGGCAAATGTTGGGGTGGCGCAGCACGCTCATGATCTCGACCTCGGACTGGAACTCGTGGAGAATGTCGCTGCGCAGGTCCTGGCACACGAGCACTTTGACCGCGACACCTTTGCCGCGCCACTTGCCTTCATACACCTTGCCAAACGCACCTTCGCCAATCATGCGCCCCAGCGTGAGCTCCGAGTACTTGATGCTCTGGCTGAGCCCGCGCGTGCCCATTGTGGTCGAGAGCTTCTGGTCCGCAGCACTTGGCTTGGTCGCCGGCTTGGTCTCCTCGGCCTGCGCAGCCGCCGCGGGGGCCGCTGCTGCTGCAGGAGTTGGAGCCGCCGCTGGCTGCTTAGCCTTGTTCTCTTTGTCCTCCGCGTCGGCGTTGAACCAGGCCGACAAAAAGTGCGGGATCTTGGCCTTGCGCGCGCCATCGAGTCGCAGCTGCTCCACGGGCTCGACGGCTGGCACTTTGCCCTCAGCGTTGCCATTGCCGGCGTAGTCGGTCGAGCGACGGCGGTCCCGTGGACCCTTTTTCACGGTCGCAACGTTATCTTGGCCGTCGTCCTCAGAGTCCTCCGAGCTGTCGTGGACCGACAAAATGTCGTTCTTCGAGGGCTTGGGCTTGGGCTGCACAGCCTGCTCGCGCGCCTGCTCGCGCTGTTGGCGTTGCTGACGCTGGATCTCTTTGTGGAGCACGAGCTTCTTCTTGACGTCGATCGTCGCGACGTCCGGGTTTACTGACGTTGTGTCGTCGTCACGCGGCGCCTTGACCGGCGCCGCGGGTGGAGACGCTGCGGCCTTGGCCTGCGCTGCGGCGGCTGCCAGCTGCGCGCGGGTTGGAAGGCCCTCAATCGAGTGGCGGCGACGGTGCTGCGGGCGGTGACGCGGGCGCGCAGCGGCTGCGCCGTCCCGGCCAGCAGCCGCTGGAGTTACTGGGGATGCCGCCACCGCAGCTCGCGCGGGGGATGCACCGCGCGGCGTCGTGGGCTTGAGCTGACTCCCAGCGGCGGCGTCGTCCTTGGCGCGGCGCTTCTCCATGTGGCGGTCAAACACCGACATCTTGATGGGCGAGCCGACTGTCCCGAAAAAGTTGTTCATGGCCGGCGACGGCGCGTCGGTCTTGCGGCGCCGGTTGAACTGCATCGCTCAACGATCGGTCTCTGTTTAAAGGAGGAGGCGGACGAAAGCTGCGTGAAGAGATGATAAGGCCGGTCAGGAGCTGCAGCTCAAGGAGGTATGCGAGGGAGGCTGCGTCCTGGCGACGATGGGACTCGGAACGATTATGCGAGCCGCGCGGCAACTGACAACGGCGCAGTGGCCGACAGAGTGCCGTTCGCCTGCGCGCGAGAGAGAGAGAGAGAGAGAAAGTCAGCTCTGATCCCTCCCGCTACTCACACCACCAAAGGCAGAGAGTTTGATTGAGGGGTGAGAGACCTACGGTGGTGTGCGGCAGAGACGACGAGGGCGCCCAAACCGAAGCCGAGAGAAACCCACCGCCGGGCACAAGCCAGCTGGAGAGGACGACGCGCTGGAGAGACACGGAAGAGAGACCATCATACCACAGAGCAGCTCCCTTATAAGTCCGACCGGGAAGGGCTCGGTGTCGGCGGCGCCTTCACACCGACGGTATTACCGTGGGCGCGCTCGTCTTAGACATGAACGCCATCTGCAGGCACGACGAGTGCGTCCCCCATTCCTCTTCCCAGATGGGTACAAGTCACGAAAAAATGGTCTGGGAAATGTGGACCACACGATACAATATGATATGTGGTCCACGTCAGCTAGCGGAATGATGGTACCGTAGACCAACTTCAACAATGTCCAACGAACAGCCAACAAGATGGCAGACTTCCTCGCAAACACCGCGATGGATGAGAGAGCAACCACAACTGGTCCAGACAATATCAACGATGTTATGGACGGAGATCTCCACCACACTACAACCTTCATCCAGCCAGATCACGACATCCTCGAGGCACTACGGGCTCAGCTCGCAGTGCACCGAACGGCAAAGCAGGCACCATCTAGGAAACGGCGCACAGCGCACACGAAGACAACCCCCATAAGTGCCAAACTATACAGGATGTGTGGGCATTCGTCGGACCCTGTCCGTTGAGGTCAATACATTCTCCCACACACACACACACAAAACTTCAACCAGGTCCAGTCAGTGGCTGCTAGTCCACGCTACAGATTTTGAGAATCCAGATTGACTCTTTGGCTATGCTTGAACGCGGCCAAGTGGACAGTGGTCGAATCGCTGTGTTCAGTAGTCAATCCGTGTCAGCTTTGGAGCGGAAACCAACGTTACTTGCTAAACAGAATCGAGTAGCTGGCTTGCCATGGCTGCACAACATTCTGCAAGCTGCACGATACCGTGCGGTACGCCGTCCAGGATGGCCAGGGCGCTGGAGAAGGGATGAACCTCGGGTGCACGGTGCTTGTGTCGGGAAGGCGACTTGGCTGGATCAGGCACACCCACCTTGCTAGGATCAGCTACCAAATATCCCCACTCGTTTTGCCCTGGTCGCCTTCCTAACGACATTCCAACAAGACCTCTGACGTCACGGCATCCCAGCTCTGCAAAGGACGGTGGTGTGGGCTTCGGCCATGTGTGCTACAATCCGCCCGGGTGCTCATAGCGCGAACACGACACGAAAAGCACTGTAGTAAGCACTAGTAAATGCGAAAACGTCCCCAATCGCTTCTGTAAGTGTCTTTGGCCACGTCGGCTCGCCGTACGTATCGATTCGGTCGGAGGATGTGAGCATCATAAGGACGAGAGGAAGCACGGACTGGTCACGGGCCAAAGCTTTGGCATCGTCATCTATTATAAGGCTGCGTCGAGTTTCGAGTTGGGATCCTCTTGTGAGGAGACCTCGTTTCAGCCCAAACCAATGAGCAGAAATTGTGCTCGGATCCAACGCCCTGTGCAGGAAAAACGATGCTGGTCTAAAATGTAGCCATGTCGCATCCGGAGTCTGTCTCGTGTCTCGGCTTCAACTTGCCTGGCGCATGTTATTAGACGCCAGTGACGACGACTGTCTCGAAACATCTTTGCTTTTGTATTCGTGTGTGCTGTAGAATACAGTTTTGTCGGAGACCCGTTGGGTCGGCGTCCTCGGCCCGGCAGTCAAGGCGTTTCAGAAAGTCCGTGTCAGGCACATTGCCTCTCGAGGAGTGGGGCTCTAAACCTGGGTCCGGCACTGTTGCGACACTGTCCGGTATTACTGGATCCACTCCAATTCGTCTTGGACATGGCAACGGAGGAGAGTCTTGTCTGCGGAGGAAGAACTCTGGCTCTGAGGTCATCACGGCGCGTCGCATGGTCGGCGCCAAAGACACGAAGCGGACTCCACACGCGGGGGGTCAGGTCTCTTCTAGGCAACTAAAGCCATCTGATTGGCCGGCCGTATCTTTAACGCAGTATGATTGGTTAAATTGTGCATCTTCGATCGGAGGTGAACACCATGCCATCCCGCCTAAAAAACAAAAGCCACCCGTCATTCGGGGGGATCAAAGCCGCCCACCATTTTCCGTGGACGTCACACCGCTGTTTCGCTGCCATGACTGCCACGACCTGGCCTCAGCTCATATCCCAACACGCCACGCACCGCATCGAGCCCGCCTCTATATCTCCTCCGAGCCCAAGCCTAAGCAACCATGCAGCAGTCTGTGGCCACCGATTCGCGCGTCGCGCGCGACATCATCTCGATGCACGCCTACACAAGCGGGCTCAAGGCCGGCGCCATGACCGCTTTGGTCTCGGGCAGCGCCGTGCTCGCGGCCAACAAGTTCTCGCCGACGTTCCGTGCGCGGCTCGGCGCCAGCGGCAAGATGGGGCTCGTGGTCTCGACCTTTTTGGGCGCGTTCACGATCGTCGCCGAGAAGCGGCTGCTCCACGGCGCGCGGAACCCGGTCGAGTACCTCGCGTCGCTCGACCCGAGCTACGTCGAAGTGCAGCTCCACGAGCACGCCAAGCTCCAGTGGCACCACCGGTTCGCCAACTTTGTGTACGACCACCCGTACCGCTCGCTCGTGACAGTCGGCGTGCCGCTGGTCGGCAGCATTTTCGCGTACCAGGCGACCAACAAGGCCATCTCGCGCTCGCAGCAGATCATGCACACGCGCATCTACGGACAGGCCGCCGTGGTCGTGCTCCTGCTCTCGTCCATGGGCTTCCATGACTTCATGCACAAGCGCGGCGGCGTATTCGTCGCGCTCGAGGAGCCAGAGGAGCAGCAGCAGAACGAGCACTAGACCACATACTCGTACAATGTACGAGAGGAGAGGACAGCGGTGGCGGAACGCCACGCCACACCGACACAAGACATGACAAGAGATCTCTCTCTCCCTTTTGCTTTCTTTCTTGAGAAGTACTAGTAGCTATTTTAAGATACATCAACCAGAACCCCATGCGAACTTCGGAGCACATTACAAACGATACGTGGAGCCGCGAGGACTGCGGATGCAACTGCTTAAGCGCAGTGGATTTCCGAGTGGCCAGTCGACGAACATCAACATGAAGTGAACCCCGTCGTGCGGTATTACTCGATACGTGTCTGCCAAAAGTGCCTTCCTACACTGACTCTAAGCAGTCACATCCCTACAGCTGGGGTCGTTTTTGCTGGTGTTGTTGTGGCCGTGGCCTACGCCGTCTTCAGCAAAAGAAGAGGCGTGAAGTAATTACGCTTCACGCGGCCTGGGCCTGGGCTTGCTGGTCGTCTTGCTGGTCGAGCTCGAGGAACTGGACTACGAGCGTCTGCACGCGGGCCTGCACGGCGCAGCGCGGACGGGCCGTCAGCAAAGCCGCGCGGCGCATGGTCGTCGTCGCCGGATCGCCACGCGCACGCGCCACAAGGTCGTGGAGGAACACCTCGAGGCGGCTGCACACGGCCGCCCCCGAGCGCATCCACACGTCGTAGCGGTGCGGCTGCGTCTGGTCCAGCAGCACGGCGTCCACAGCGCCAGCGCAGAACGTACACGCGCGTGTCACGCCCTCGCCGGGCACGTGGCCCTCGTGGGCCAGGTAGTACACGGCGTCGCGGAGCGCGCGGAACGCGGCAAAGTGGTGCATGGCCACGATGTCCGGCAGACGGTCGACGCCAGTGCCAACCGTGGCTCCGTCCTCACTGGTTTGATCGTTCGCCTTGCGTGGCGTGAGCGAGAGCGGACCACCAGCGAGCATAGCAGTGGGCACCGGGATGCGGCTGCGCATCGACTGGAGGAACACGCCCACTTGGTAGCACGGCTTGCCCTTGTCGTCCACCGCAGCGTCGATCTCAAGCGCCAAAATGCGACGCAGCGCCGTCGAGGCCGCCGTGTCGTACGGCTCGATGCCTATCGACGAAGTGGGCGATGGCTGCGGTGGCGGCTGCGACGCCGGTGCGACCGGAACAGGCACGAGCCGCGGCAGAGCGGGCGAGGCAGAGACCGTGTCGGAAGAGGCATCCGAGGGCGACATGATCATGGAGGGGGTTGTTGTTGTTGTTGTTGTTGATGCTGGCATGTACACCACCGATCAGGCCACCAGCACCGAGGAAGCCGTGGGCGCCGGTGCAGCGGTCGCGGTCGCGGCAGCGGGCGGAAGGTCGTGCGGCATGGTCGTGAGGCAAGCGAAAGAAGCTGGCGCGGGGGCGAAAGACGCTGGAGCGAGGAAAGCTGGCTTGGGGGAAGGCGAGGCTTCCAGGCGCTTGGGGGGGTGGCTTGCGGGGTCTGCGGTCGAAAGCAGAATGAGGGAAGATCGCAATGGTGGCGGCCTGGCCTGATAAGGCTGCGTGCGGAGAGTCTCCGCCAGAGACCAAGGAACTACACTCATGTGGCCAGCTGGGGAGACCTTCACTCATGGGGGCACGTGTTTGGACTGCAATACCCGGTCGAGTGGATATTCTGGTGGCAGTGGATGGATCGCTGTGCGTGTGCTCCACGGTGGACCTGGTCCCCGCGCGATGCGAGTGGTGACCGCACTTTAGTGCCCTCGCCTGTCATATTGAAGTGGGGACACATGTAGCCATCTGAGTCTGAGCCACCAAGTGAGCTTCCGCTGGGCACAGCATTGCGCGAGGGGAGATGGAGATCGTCACAGCAAGCCGCTGGCAAACGGTCTCCCACGTCACCACACGTACAGTATTCCACTGTGGAGGTCTCCCAAAAAAGTTCCACTGGGAGAGAGAAGGTTGTTCGGAACACGGAGACGGTGCACACTAGAGTGGGTCACCGACAGTGAGCAGAGGCATCTCAGAGGCCTGCCACCGTCAACGAGTCGCGCCCTCTTGCTCAATCGCCTTGGCTTGCTCTTCCTGTACGGGGCCGCGCCGTGCGAGCTCTCGCGACAGCATAGCAACGGTTGGGGGCACTGGATCCTGTTGTCCCAAAGGAATTGATGACTGTAGTTGCCTCGCTTCGTCTCGGTCTATATCGACACCTCTGCCATTGACAAACCACGGGTACAGTGTAGAGGAGCTTCAAGTGCCGCTCGTCAGTTCCAACATCTCGTCCATACCGTAGCGAAATGTGCAGCAAATCAGACTCGCATGGACGCATCGCTGCGCCAAGAGTGTTTGGTCGATCCGACCGCGTTTGCTGAGGAACGTCAAACCGCCGAAAATGGGAAGGACGCCACGGTCCCCATCACCCACGCGCTCGACGGGGAAAAGAGAACTCGGGGGTTTTCAACTTTAGAACTTGCAGTTGCGACGACTTCAACGTCGCGAGTGCACGTCCAACGGACCGCGAGAACTCGCCGTGACCGAGGGCCCATCCCCTCCAACTGCTGGTAATCTGTGCCGGTGCGCAGAGGAACTGGCGGGCACTCTCACTTATCACAGTTGGACTGGCGAACGTCCCCCTGGGGAATTCTGAAGGAGTGACGCGATTTTGACGTCGGCCAAATTTCGATTCCAGCCAGTCCGCACATTATCCGCTCTGTCCAAGTTTCGAAGGTTTGGCACCCCTGGGAAGCAAAACCATGACGCGGCTCTTGTCGACCGGAACGCTCAAGGGTGTCGACTACAGTGTACCGTACAAGTAATATGGGTACGCGTAGTGGATCCATTTGCAGCGAGCGCTGGGTGCCAAGTCCATTGGATTCTCCACAAGACCGAGGGGGGTTTCGAGCAGGGTTCCGAAAGTGTGCCATACCGGTACATACTGTATTTGGCGGATGTGGGTCGTCGCTGAGTCGGCTGCCATCGGAGCAAACGTGTGGGGTCCAAAGCGACACGTGCCAGGTTGGCCTGGACGGACACTGGCATTATTACACCCGGCAATTTGTGGCGCCCACATTTTGTGAGCAATCACCATAGCGCCCCAATCAAACGAGGAAGACGCACAGACAGTCGCCCCCAAAATACAGAGTAACGGTACAGTATTGGAGAGAGAAGTGGCGGGAACTCGCGGCCTGTGGCGGACGAACACACACACAGCAAGGTCATGTGGCACGGGGGGATCAGTGCCCGGAGAAGTGCCTCGGCGAGAAGGGAATGGCGCCACCCACGCGTAGACTGTCGATGCAAAAAGCCAGTGACGACAGACTACCACGACCGCCGCACTCGTCGCGGTTTTTGTGCGTGCCTTCCAAACAACCAGAGAGGGAGAGAGAGAGAACACTCAGCCGATTAAGCGCGGTCTGGCGTGGTAGAGTGCAGCCACCAAGGGATTCGCACCGGCATTGCTGGTGCTCATGCTATTCCGGTACCGGTACTGTAAAATGATCCTCCAGAACAAAAATGTCGGAACATTTTTCTTGTCTCTGGGCCAATAGAAGGGCGCAGTGACTGTGCCCGACATGCCAACTTCTGGGTCCCAGAAGTCTAGGGTTTCGGGTGCATCCACTGCCTGAGGTAATCTTTCTGCAGGTCTGATAGAATCTGGTATGCACTATGCCAAAATATGACATAGAGACTTGTTTCACTAATGAGCTGATGAGAATATTGCTCTGGTTTTGGAAACATGGAATGCTTTTAGTCCGATTTTGGTTCTTGATGACTGTCCATGTCAATGGCGTGGTCATCATTGTGGGCGTTCTTTCTTCGCGCCTTGCGGTGAGAAAGGCAGCTACCGGCCGGTCCGCTCTCACGCAACACCGGTCAGCTGCCTGATAAGGTTTTATGTCGGTCTACCACATTTTGCTCGCTTTGTGCCAGCGTGTTAGGGGAATAAAACCTTGGCATGTCGGAACGCGTGAAGCATTCGCCCCGTCGCTTGCACCATCCGCATACAGTACAGTCCACGGGCATTCTCCACACTTCGCGTTCCCTCCCCCTCCTTCGTTTTCGTCCCCTCTCCCTGCGCTCCTCTCCGCGTTGTTCCTCTTTGATCAGCACGGATCTGGGTCTGACTCGCCGGTGGCCGGTCCCCTCCTCCTCCGTGGTTGGTCGCGGTCAACAACGAACGACTCGACACAATCATCGCCTCCTCGCCTCGAGAGGGCTCACTTGCCGACTTGCCAGCTCCAGGACACACGAGATCCTCTCTCGTCCACTCCCCCTCCTCTCCGCTCCGCTCCTCCCAAGATCACAATGGCGGACCACGCTGCGAACGTCGCTGTGACCCCGAAGGTCGACAGCTCCTACCATCGCGGCGAGGACGTCGAGAAGGCCGTGGCCGTGGCCGTGCCGCTCAACGACAAGTTCGACGGGAGCTCTGGCCCACGTCGCAAGAAGTTCTTCTTCTGGTCGCTCACCAAGAAGCAGTGGATCGTCGCGCTCGCGGCCACGATCGTCGGCGTGCTCGCGGTCATCTTGCTGATCCTGTTCCTCGCGGTCGTACCCGCAATCTTCCAGAAGCAGGTCGACAAGGTCGAGCTCAAGGTGAACCACCTCGACTTGCTCAAGATGTCAGGCGACCGCAGCTCGAACGAGGTCGGCGTCGAGATGAGCGTCCACATCACTTCGGACGCCATGGCCGAGGCCACGATGTACGAGACCACGGCCACGCTCTCGTACAACGGCAAGGCATTCGGTGTTGTCACGCTCCCGGAGACCAAGCTCAAGAAGGGCAAGTACGAGTTTGACATGGTCATTAAGGGCAACTCGGAGGTCGTGGACCAGGCTGCTTTCCGCGCGGTCAGCGTTGCCGTCGTGCTCGAGGAGACGCTCAAGGTCGACGTCTCGGCTGAGGTCAAGATCCACGCCATGGGTCTCTCGTACGGCGGTCTCGAACTCAAGCGCACGGTCTCGGTCAAGGGGCTGAACCAGTTCAGCAACCCGATCTCCAAGATCACGCACATCTCGATCCCGGCCTGCCTCAAGGACGAGTACCAGATGCTCACGAACATTACGCTTGACAACGACTCGAACGTTGGTCTCAACGGCATCGGCGTGCTCAACATGAGCGTGTACGCCGACCAGGAGTACCTCGGCCAGGCCATCTCGACCGACGGTCCGGTCGGTATCCCGCGCGGCTCGATCCCGAAGCAGTTTTTGCTCACGGTCAAGCGCACGGATGGCCCGCTCAAGGCGCTCGGCAGCCTGCTCAAGGGCATCGTCAAGAACAAGGCTCAGTTCTACATCACGGGCAACAACCCGTACGCCGTGACCCAGGCCGTGTTGCTCGACGACGGCCTCGCCAAGCTCAACATGAGCGTGCCGTACACCGACGGCCTCAAGGCCATCGAGCTCAACACCTCGGCGGACTGCCTTGACCTGCTCAAGCTGCTCAGCTAAGATTTCCCCCGCATACAAGTATTTTCTATCTGTAATACTGTTTAAATGTGAGCTGTTCGCTGCATACATCACCTTCCATCGGGTTTTGCTTTCGCTTCCGCTTGGCTCTCATTTGCATTTTCGTAGAACGTGGGAAGCTGGGCCCTCCTGCTGGATTGTCATGTCAACAACGGAAACCGAACAGTGTGGTTCTGGTACTATGTACTAGTACTACGTAGTACCAATATGATGGTACCATATGCTGTGCCGCTGTGGGAAGTGTTTATGCATCACGCGGTACTGGTACTTTGTACCGTTTGTGTGGTACATGCCTCCTCCCCCCAAAGTGTTGATGCAATACAACGGCACTGTTGGGCGTTGAAGAACACACAGAGCAAACGGCCGGTGGCTCGTTCCTGACACCGCCCATTCCTTCCGGCGCTGACGTTAGACCTCAGCATCCGACAAGAGACGAAGAAGAGAGGTTTAAAGGCCCCTTTCCAGTTGGGAATCGATCGCGTCAGAGCCGAAGCGTAGAATCATGACTGTGCTCTCTAAGTCCCATGCCGTCTCCGGCCTCGTGTCCACGGCGTCGCTGGTACGACGGTCGTTTTCGCTGGCGTCCACCTTGAGGGCGTCTAAACGCGCGGTGGCGTCTAACCTTATGTTGCTCCTGTTGGCATAGGTCGCCTTGGCGCTGGCGATCCGCGAGCATGGCCAGAAGACGGCCGGCGCGGCGCTGCGCCAGGACTCGCAGTTCATGACCAAGAAGCAAGGCAACAAGCAGAAGGTCGCCGTGAACAAGGTGCGCGTGGACTTTGTCTGCACCGCTGCAAAACGAAGCGCATACGTATGTTTTAGACGCGTGCCACGAGGGAACTAACCACCCGCCCTGTGCACTGTCGTGTAGGAATTCATGGACCGCTTCCTGCGTCTCTTCAAAGTCATCGTGCCGGGCGTGTTCACGGCCGAAGTGGGCTACGCCGTGCTGGTCGCCGGTCTGCTCGCGGCGCGCACGTCGTTCGACATCCAGCTCCTCCAGATCATCACCTCGATCGAGCGCGCCATGTACGTCTAACTGCTCTCGAGCGGTGCCAGTTCTCAAAATTTAGGATCGCGACCGTCTCACGGTCGTTCTATCCCAGTATCTCGCAGTCGCCCGAGGGCTTTTTGCTCCACTTGCGCCGCTTCTTCCTGCTCATGCTGCCGGTCTCGTGCGTCAACTGCCTGCTCAAGTACGGCCAGACCGAGCTCACGCTCCGCTTCCGCTCGCGGCTCACGCACTACCTCTATGGGCTCTACCTCAAGGGCTTTACGTACTACAAGGTCTCGAACCTCGACAACCGCATCTCGAACGCCGACCAACTGCTCACGGTCGACGTCGAGCGCTTCGCCAACTCGGTCTCGGACCTGTACTCGAACGTGTCCAAGCCGCTGCTCGACATTGGCATCTACGCCGTCAAGCTCACGTCGTCGATCGGGTTCCAAGGCCCCGCGACCATGCTCGGGTACTTGGTGTTCTCGGGCATGTTCCTCACGTGGCTGCGCCAGCCCACGGGCCGCTTCACGATCGCCGAGCAGAAGATGGAAGGCAACTTCCGCTTTATGAACTCGCGCCTGATCACGCACAGCGAAGAGATCGCCTTTTACAACGGCAACGTCCGCGAGAAACGCATCCTCGACCAGTCGTTTACGAACCTCATCTCGCTCGTGCGTCAGTCGCAGCAGTTCCGCTTCTCGGTCAGTGTCATCGACAACATCGTGGCCAAGTACTTTGCCACGGTCGTCGGCTTCCTCGTGGTCTCCAAGCCGTTCCTCGACAAGTCGCACGCGCGCCACCTCCACTCGACCTACGCCGAGCGCATGGAGGACTACTTCCGCTCGGGCAAGATGCTCATCAAGCTCTCGGAAGCCATGGGCCGCCTCGTGCTCTCGGGCCGCGAGCTCACGCGTCTCGCGGGCTTCACGGCGCGTGTGACCGAGATGATCGACGTGCTCACGGACCTCGACCAGGGCAAGTACCAGCGCACGATGGTCCAGCAAGGCGGCGAGGACAACGACGACGGCAGCGAGGACAAGAAGACCTCGGCCGACGCGCTCGAGCTGTACCCGGGCAAGGGCAAGCTGCTGTACGCCGACCACGTGATCCAGTTCCAGAACGTGCCGCTCGTGACGCCCAACGGCGACGTGCTGGTCAAGGCGCTCGACGTGCGCGTCGAGTCAGGCATGAACGTTGTGGTCGCCGGCCCGAACGGCTGCGGCAAGTCGTCGCTCTTCCGCATTCTTGGCGAGCTCTGGCCCATCTTTGGCGGCACGCTCACCAAACCCGAGCGCAACGGGCTCTTTTACATCCCGCAGCGCCCGTACCTCACGCTCGGGAACCTGCGCGACCAGATCATCTACCCGCACTCGCTCTCGGAGATGCAGGCGTCGGGCCGCACGGACGAGGACCTCATGGGCTTTCTCGAAAAGGTCCAGCTCGGTTACCTCGTGGACCGCGAAGGCGGCTGGGACGTTGTGCACGACTGGGCCGACGTGCTCTCGGGCGGCGAGAAGCAGCGCGTCGCGATGGCGCGGCTCTTTTACCACAAGCCGCAGTTTGCGATCCTCGACGAGTGCACGTCCGCGGTCAGTGTCGACGTCGAGGGCGCCATGTACAGCCACTGCCGCGAGCAGAACATCACGCTCTTCACGGTCTCGCACCGCAAGTCGCTCTGGGCCTACCACGAATACGTGCTCCGCGTACGTTCTTTGTATCGTGTTGGCTGCGCCTTGATGGACGTGGCTCGACTAACCTGTTGTGTGTGGGTCTCTAGTTTGACGGCCGCGGCAACTACGAGTTCAAGAAGATCAACGAGGCCGACGAGGCTTTTGGCTCGTAGATGCACTCCACGGGTCGCCAGCCGGTCGCGGTTCGCGTCCCTGGATCGAGTGTGTGCCTCAGCCGACCTTGCTTCTTGCTTCCTCTGCGCTGGCGACGCACGTCACGCCATATCCTACGAGCCGAATAGAACAGAACGCTTTGCGCCCGTCCGTCGTGAAAAACATGCAGGTCGTATTCATACAGATATGCATGGGCACTGGTCCTCTCTTCTCCTCCCTACACCTCCTACCTCTTCTTAGTAGGCGAGCGCTTCCGCGAGACCTTCGCCTCCCCAGTCGTTCGCCTCGCTGCGCGCGCGTGCGCCGACGGCGACGTCTTGGCCTCGCTCTCCGAGTCGGACGACTCGAACACGAGGTGGCTGATGTCCTGCACGTCGGTCTCCGACTCGAGCGACATGGTCGGCGGCGGCCTGGGCAGCGACACGTGCTGCCCACTGCCCACCGCTGGACGCACTGGCGCCAGTGGTGTCGTTGCGTCGACTGGATTGGCCACTGTGGCGACTGCGGCAGCGGCGGCCGCGACTTCGTCGGCGCGAGGCGACTCGACGTGGGCGCTCTGCGATGCCGCGATCGCGGCCACGGCCTGCGGGCCCAGCACCATCTTGCGGCGCGTCGGCGACATGTCGCTGACGTCCACCGCCGCAGAGGCAGTGGCACTCGCGGCCGGGGGCGGGTACACCGGCGGCTTCAAGTCCTGGCGGGGCTTCCCGGGGGAAGCTGCTGGACCTCCTACTACTGCAGGCGGAATCGCCGGCGGGTTGATCGTGTGGAGCGTCTTGGCGGCCATGGGGCTCACGGCCGCGAGCGGCGGTCCGCGCATCTGCGACGACGGGGCCAGCTTGACCAGTGGCGACGACGTCGCGTCGCTTGCTTTCGTGGTTGGAGTCGGCGTGGTCTCCGCATGCACAATGTCGAGCGCGGGCGGGCGCCGCGCGCGCACTTTGTCGCGCAATTGCTCGAGCTTTTGCGCTGCCGTGGCGCCCCCCACACTCTCGCCCTCCCCGTCAATAGCGCCGGGTACGGCGCTCGGCCGCGGCGGCCCACGGATCG
>JAADXJ010000737.1:0-15339 GCA_023337735.1 Pythium biforme
TAGCACCTCACATAGCTCTAGTTTCTCCAAGTGGCTCGCTTGCGCGATGGAGCTGCAGGTCGCGATGACGGCGTCCACGACCGACTCTTCCACGCTGAGCCATTCCATGGACGGGCCCCAATCCCGGTAAACGGCGCCAAAGCCCGTTGCCGCGTTCAACGCAACGCCCATGGTGACACGGTCTGCTCGCCATAGAGGCAGTCCAAACTGCTTGACCGCAACGTTGGCGCTGCCCAGCTCTTCCAGCAGATCAACGACCCACACCTGGAGAGGTGCCCAAAAGAGCAGCATCGTGACGGCCGAGAGCTGGAACCTGGACGCCGGATTTCTGCGTGTGTTCTGGAACACCTTGAGGACGTGTCGAATGTTCCTGGCCCAGCCCAACGCATCCTCGAGGCCTTGCTTGGGGATCGTGACCAGCCACAAAGGGATTCGGTAGGACGGATCCCATGCCGTGCCCACAACGAACTTTATCCGGTGTCTGGCAGTGTAGTACTCGTCGCTCAACATCTCCGGCGTGACCGTTGTGAAGAGATTGCAGAGGTCCTGAAAATGCGCCGGGCGATCTGGCCCGGGATCGTAGAGCGTGATTTTGAAGAGCGGCTCGAGCTTGTCCATAGACTCCTCGTAGACGAACGGGTCGCGCACGAACGCGCGATCCCACGTCACTGGATGGAGGTACGATGCCCACGCGCGTCGATCGTAGTGGAGCACGAGCCCGATCAGTTCGAGCGACTCGTGGATCCAGATGAGGATCTCTCGCTGCGGGCGCGGGCCTTTCACTCCGGCGAGACGCCCGTGGGCGTCGTTCAGATGGAGCCGCAGGCACTGGAGCCGGTTGTCCAGCGTGCCGAGCGCGAGCTCGTCGTCGTCCACGTACTCGAGTAGCGGCCGCAGCACGTCGCGCCACGGGTCCAGGAACGACCAGTCGGCCGCCGTTGACGGCGCGCCATCGGCACGTTCGTCGTTTTCATCACGATGACTTGTCCCCATGGCAGCTCGAGTGTCGGAGACCGTTGGGCGGTGTCCATGCTGGAAAAGAAAAAGATTTTTTCCGATTCGAGAGTGATGGACGATCAAAGTCATTTGATTGCGCGCCTGATTACGCCGTACGAGCTGGATTGGATCCACTCGACGGTTCGTGCTCGAGGCACGCAGATGACCGATCCGACGCGACTCACTGGAGGCGGAATACAACTGCAAACGCGGTGGTAATGGACAGGCACTGTTGAGACAGCGCCTCGCCGCTTTCTTCGTCTTCCATGTTTCTCTTCACCGTTGGCACCACGGCGTACGACGCTCTGGAACGCGAGTGTAGAGAACGTGAGGCTTTTTGTTCGCGGTCTCAGTGCCGGCCAGCAGCGCGCCGATCGTGTACGCTTCACGAGCGCAGTATCAAGAAACAAGAGTGTCGCGTTTATGCCGAGCACCCTGTGGAGCGCCGCCGTGCCGTTTGTGGTGATGATCTTCGGCCACGTGCCGTCGACACATATGTACCGGAACTCGCCAAGCACCGTGAGAGTCGCAACGACGGGTCCTGACGGTGGCGAGCGAGCTGGATCATGCTGGTCGGATCAACGAACGAATTGGTCATGGACAGTACCGCAACGTGACACTCACCAGTCTCGTTGGCCTCGAAGAGCACGTCCATGGACCCGAGACTCAAGTGGTTCAGGTCGAGGACCTCGAACACAGGAAACGCACTCACGAACATGACGACGTCCATCGAGCGTGATCGCATCATCGAGACGAATGCTGAGCCGCACCAGCGAGTAGCCAATCGTGTCGCTCAATAGCTGGAGCGCGCGTGGCTCACACTCGCTGATACGTAGACGCCGAATTGAGCTAGGCCTGATGTGGTCATCTGATTGTGCGTACCCAGCCATTGCCACGTGACTGCTCGCTCATCTGGGTTGCCAGTCGGTGAACAATGCGACGAAGTCGACGCGCGACCGCCAGATGAACTGCTTTACCCCACAAACGCGAACCAAGGACTGCATGTTCACTCCGGAGGTGCACGCAAGGCCCACGCGAACTGGTGCACTCTCGCACACCACGCGCTGGCGCTGGGGATGTGTTTGTCCGGCACCAGCACGGTGGAAACTGGCACACAGTACTCTGGGTCAAACTTGTCCACGCCCAGTACTCGGACGACGCGCCTTCGCGAAACGATATCTATCGCGCAGATCCGAGGTGTCGACGCGTGAGAGCACGGCGACGCCGTCCTCAATATCGTCGACCGTATTAATATCACCCCTAACGTGAAACACCGTGTCACGGAACGCAAACTCAAATGCGGCTCGAGCTCTTCGCATTGGAGTTTAGCAGACTTGTAGAACCACGGCCACACGCGCGTGTCGTACGAGTGCAGCAGCCGAACGACGTCGACAGCCGCGCGCAGCTGCACGAGGTGCGCGCTGCTTCCAGTGGTCAAGAGATGTCGATTTCGTCCGTTGTGTCTGTTGCTGTGGATTGATTGATACTTGCAGTATGGTGGAGCTGCTCACACGAAACCATCACTCTTTCATCTGCCAGGCTCAGATCCAATAATGGGTATTTGGGTGATTGGGTGGTGGATGTTGCAACAGCGGAGATTACGCCGCGCGTTTATTCCCACGCGGCCCACTCCACGACCTGCGCCGACCGGAACATCGTATGCAATCAATGGAACCGGCCGAAACCACTGTGACGACCGGAGCTCCGTGCGCCGCCGTGCCGTCGCCAGTGCCTGTACCGGCTGGGCCACCAAACCGGCAAGACTGCGCGGCGTCGACACGTCCAACTTTGGCTGGCAAGGACGCACTAGCGCGCGCTGGCGGCAAGCGCAAAGTCCGCGCGGCCGGCGTCTCCAGTGATGGCGAGCACGACGACGACGCGCGCGCGCAGACGCATCGCGCGTTGCCCACCGAGAGCTCGGCGTACGCACTGTTGGCGTTGATGGCGTCGGTGCAGCAGGCCACGCAGGCGAGCGCCGACGAGCGCGGGCGCACGAGCGAGTCGTACCAGAGCTGGCAGGCCGAGCGCGCCAACGACGAGATCGCCAAGAAGCGCAAGCCCACGCATACTGTGCGCAAAGAAGAGATCACGGCGCTCAACGGCGAGGTCGCGCAGCTCAAGTCAAGGCTCGCGTTCCTGCGCGGCCAGAGCATCGCGCCACCGTCTGAGCGCACCGACGACGATGCGCGGCCGGACGAGCACAAAGACCCGGAGCACCCACACATCCCGAACGCGCTGCTCCGTGAAGCGATCCACGAGCAGCAGCTCAGCCTCGCGTGCGCGCGGTCCATGGTGACGCACTTTTTCGCGTCCGACTTTGCGCTGCCGGCGCACAGTTATATCCACCTCACGAAGTCGCGTGCCGATCGACTGAAGATGCTGCAGGCCGTCAAGCCCCTGCAACTGCGCGTCGCCAGGCGGTACCTGCTCGCGCGGAGCCGCCACATTAACCTTACGAAACCGCACGCGGCCACGGAGGACTTTATGACCGAAAGCGGCGACGCCTGTACGATCCGCTTCACACTGGTGCAGTTTCCTGGGTCGGTGTCGGTGCGCCAAGTGTTTGACGCCGCAACGTTCTACACGACGAACCTCGAGATCAGCTTCACGGACGGTGCCGGTCGGCTCACGATCCGTGAAGACGACAGCGACATTGACGACCCGACCGTGGCCCACCACCGCATCCTCACAACGGTGCAGCCCGGTCTCTTTGTGGAAGCCAACCTCGCCATGTTCACACACTTTGACGACGACGAAGACTGGGGGATCGTGACCTCGACGTTTGTGGACCGCGACGACCTGCATCCGTACCGCGCGCAAGAACGCATCCGCCAGGACGTCACGGCCGTGCTCATGATCTCGAGGGAGAAAGACTGCGTGGTCATGCGGAGGCTAGGGCATGTGCGCATCTACCACAACGACATGTTCCCCATCAGTGACGAGTTGGCTAAGGCACTCGGCGAAAGCGTGAGCCACTGGGGCAACGCGCTCGTCAAGCACGCACGACAGCAATGCGGCCTTGACAGACCGTAGAAGGCACCTACAGGTATCTGGTGGTGTATTGGAAGGTTACCGCTTGGAAAAGTTGAGAAAGCGCAGCGCCAGCAGCGCCAGGAGCCGGAAGAGCACAATAAACACGACTACGACCACCAAGTTCATGCCAATCTCGTCGTGCTTCATCAGGAAGACGCGCTCCACGTACTGCTTGATCGTGAGATTCGCCGGTAGCGTGGGCGGCAGGTTCCGGATCGTCTGGCAGCCGAGCTCGGTCAGAGCGCCATCTGGGCAGTCCCCGAACACCGAGGCCGACAGGATCGCGATCGTGTACGTATGCGACGTGAGGTAATACACCCACTTGTACGCCGCGGGGATCGCACTGGCCGGTGGGTTGTAGCCGGCGAAGAGCACGGCGACCGAGAGCACCAACATGCCGACCGTGGACGTGACCTCAATACTCGGCAGCGCGTACACGAGCACTTGGGCCCAGTACGTCTGCTGCACGACGAACAGCGCGAGATTAAGCCAGAACATGAAGAACTGTGCGGCGCCCGAGAAGCCCACGAGCGGGAAGAAGATGGCCGTGAACAAGAAGGAGCTACTGAAAATGTAGGGCAACTCAACCAACGTGGCGCCGACAAAGTACCACCAGGCGCTGTAGGTCTGCGCAGCGCGCTCGCGGTAGAACGTTGGGCGCTCCTGCACGGTGAGCGGGATAACGCTGTTGAACGACACGATACCGAGGAACAGCGACGAGTAGTACATGAGCCCCTGCCCCGAGTTGATACCTTGGTACGTGTCGTACTCGGCGTCGACGTACGTGAGCCCAAAGACCACGGCGAAGATGACTACGACGGCGAATCGCGTGATGTTGTACGAAGGTGTGCGCCAGTAGAGGTCGCGAAATCGCTGGAGAAGGAACTTTGCCTGCGTCATGTGGGACGCCGCGCGCTTGCTCGTGAATGCCAGTGCTGGGGAGCTCGGCGACGAACTCGCCACGCCCGGTTCGCGCATCTGCGCGTCCAGCACCTTCTTCTTGTCGCTGGACGCGAAGACCTCAGCGAAGTCGAGGTCATCGTCGTCACGGCTGCTGTTCCCGTCCAGGCCAGCGCCGATAATCTCCAGCATCCACGTGGCTGGGTTGTACCCCGGCTCCATCCGTGAGACTCCGTCAATCGCCTCGAAGTATGTGACGAGCTGCGTGGCGTTCGCACCGAGTTCGCCAAAGTACGCGGTTTCACCACCGCGCTGGAGCAGAAGTAAACTGTCGAAGACCTGGAAGACTTCCCACGACGGCTGGTGGATCGTGCAGAGGACGGTGCGGCCCGTGTTAGCGACCTTGCGGACGCCGTCCACAATCATCTTGGCGGCCCGCGCGTCGAGCCCGCTCGTTGGCTCGTCCAAGAAGAGGACGCTCGGCTGAGCCGCCAACTCGACGCCGATCGTGAGCCGCTTCATTTGTTCCACCGAGCTGCCGCGGATGATTTGATCGGCGATCGGACGTAAATCCAACAAGTCGAGGCACTCCTCAACGGACTCGGCCTTGCGCTCATCTGGGACCTCGGCTCCCTGGCGCAAGAACGCGCTGAACGTAAGCGCCTCACGGAACGTCGACGATTCGGCGTGGATGTCCATCTGCTCACAGTACCCCGTGCTTCTTCGGATCGCCAGATCCGTCGCAGGATGGCCGTTCAACAAGATCTGACCGCGGATCTTGCCACCGGTCTTGCGACCCGCGATTACGTCCATCAATGTAGTCTTCCCAGCGCCCGAGCTTCCCATCAGCGCTGTCATCGTGCCCGGTGAAGCGAAACCCGAGACGCCCTTGAGCAGATCGAGGTTCTCGTTCGGACTTGTGGGATGCGGCACCGAGTACCAGAGATCTGTGAACGCGACGGTGACGCGTGTGAAGTCTTGGCGGTACGCTGGCGCCGGGTCGACCTGTACGATGGCCTCGGAGTTCTTCTTGTGGTCTCGTGGGGTCTGGATCAATGCGAACGCAGGCTCCAGATGCCCAGCAATCTTCTCCGCTCGCGCTTTGTCCTCGTTCCCCAAGTGCACATGCTCCGGATTCTCGTGGCGACCGTATTCCAGCACCAGCCACGCCGAAGCCAGGAAAAGCGCGTACATTCCCACGAGTACGGCAAAGCTGACCACGACCCACGCGCGCCCGCCGTCAATGCCAAAGAGACTCAGCAGGTACTCGCCCATAGGCTTGCCGTACGCGGCTCGGTAGTCAATCCCATCGAAGGCATCGACGTTGAACTGTGCGCTCGTGTACTGATTGATCGCGACGCCGCGCACGCACCACGTGATCGGGTTTATCCAGTACAGCCAGCCCATAAAGCCCGGGATCTGGTCTTTGGACACGATGAAGCCCGAGAAGATGGTCACGAGCATGATCGCGACCAGCGACGCCGGCGTCGCAGTGTTGAGGTCCCTACAGGCCGCGGCCATGACAAAGAAGAAAGACGCGAGCACCATGTTGGTCAGGAACACGAGCGTCACGAAGACCGCGTACGACGCGAATTCGGACACGAAGCCGCACATCCAGTAGATCAGCGTGCTGAACACGAGCGTCTCGCAGCCGGCGATTGGGATCTGTGCGATCGAGCTCGCGAGCACGTAGGTCGACGTGCGGTAAAAGTGCGCGCCGCGGTGCTTGTAGAAGACCTCGCGCGCGCCCATGTAGATGGGCAGCTGCAACACCTGGCCCAGGTCCAGGAAGAGAATGCCCTGGAAGCTCACGCCCATGACGACCTGGATGTTGCGCGCGTCGAATTGCCAAAAGAGCGAGGCAAGAATCAAGCTCACGGCGATGACCATGAACGCGCGCACGTAGATGTATTGCCGGTTGCGGATCGTGATCGTGAGCTGCCGCGCGACGAGCGTCACGAGGCTGCGCAGGAAGGGCTGGTGGAACTCAGGAAGATGGTCAAAGTGGTCTTCCCGTGCGGTCACCAGCGCTGGATTGCACGGCTCGTGGAGCGCGCGCAGCCTGGTCTCGTGGATCGACGATTTCTCAAAGAGCTCGGCAAACTCCCGCGCAGTGCGTGGGTGCACAAAGTCGCCACTAGAGCGCGGCGTCTCGTACTGTGCTTGCTGTGGCGTCCCGAGGTCCACGAGGAAGTCGGCTTCGTCGCGCGTGGGCACACAGCTAAAGCCCAGTTCGTGAAAGTACGAGACGACTTGCTCGCGCGGGCCGTGGTACATCACGTAGCCCTCGTTCAGGATCAGGACGTCGTCAAACAGCGCAAACACTTCGGGCGACGGCTGCAGTAGTGCGATCACGACCGTACGGCCCAGCGTCTGCGCGAGCGCGCGCTGCGCCTTGATGATGTCAAAGGTCGCTGCACTATCGAGCCCCGTGGAAATCTCGTCGAGGAACGCCAGCGCCTTGTTGCCGAATTGCATCTCGCCCAGCGTCACGCGCTTGCGCTCACCGCCAGAGACGCCACGCAGCCCGGCGTCGCCGACGACCGTATCCTGGCAGGTTTGCAACCCGAGCTGCTGCACGATGGCCCACGGTGACGGATCTTCCGTGGCTTGAAGGTGCTTGCTGTCCGTGGAAGAAGCTACGCGGCTGTCATATCCGCCACAGCACGCATGGGCAAACGCCAGCGTCTCGTGGACGCTCAACGTAGGTAAGTGGACGTCGCGCTGGCTCACGTAGGACGCGTACTGTGGCAGCCGCGTCACGACCGCATTCCTCCGCGCGCCGTTGTACATGATCTCTCCGTCCAGTCGAATGTTGGTACTCATCGGGAACCGACCGCTGAGCAACTTCATGAGCGCCGATTTGCCCGCGCCCGGTTGGCCCAACACGAGCGTCATGGTCCCGGGCGCGAAGACGCCGCTCACGTTGCGCAAGATGTGCTTGGTCGCGCGGTCTTGGCGGGCCGGCAGACGGCGCAGGCTCTTGCGGATCGTGTTGGGGATCGTCGGTAGCTCGTGCATGGTGGTGGTCTGGTCGTCGTCGTCGTCGTCGTTGAAAACCGAGCGCTGGATCGAGGCCGAGAGACTGAGGGTCTTGAAGCGCACTTCCATTTGAGGCCACGGCGGACGTGAGCTCTCCGTGAAGGAGGACGCGAGTGCAGGAGACGCCATGGCCTGGGCCTAGTGTAGTGGAAAACAAATGCGAGAATGCGTGAGCGACGGAGAGGCATCTCGCGTGTACGGGCGTCTGGTCTGGCGATGCCATGGGAGCCAAGGATTCTCGTCCAGCAAACGCATCCCTTCCAGGGCCAGAGACCGCCACTCCGGCCCAACGTCCATGATGGGACAGAGTGCCGGTCGCCACGTTCCGAACTGGTTTCGAACGTGTATCATCTTTTGCGGTCTATCCATTCTAACAGTTGCGTGTGCCTTTGTAAACCATTTAGATGGTTGGGTTTTGACAAGGTATCGAAGGTAACAGGTTTTAGAGCGCGCGAAGCTTTCGTCCAACAGAGCGGCTTGTGCCGGTTCGGAGTCCAATGATCTGAACCATACTAAGTACCGTATTATAATAATGCGCGCGCTGGCGAGAGTACTTCGGTCTCTGCTTGTCCACCATCAACGGCCGCAAGCGTCGGCCCCGTGGCCATCGCATGGTGCCTGATATCCCCCCACGGTCCCAGCGCCACAATGGCTGTGATCCTGAGTGATGGTCGTGATCGTCTCCAGTATCCAACAAAGTGAGACCAATGGCGGCCGACGACAAGTGGATGTTCCTCGAGCCATGGCGGCGCTTGCTGCGGCTGCTCGTGCGGTTTGAAGACCACGAAGAGCTGCTCGTCGGCACGCTCCACGAGCAGCTGCGATGCGTGCGGCTCAATCTCTTCCACTATGAAGACGTGGCCGACGAGGACGAGCTCGGCTTTGACTGGGGCGACGGGAGACCCGAGGCGGTCGAGGCCTGTCGGTATGCGGTCCTCACCAGGCTACGCGAGGCGCTGGAGCTCATTGGACTCGCGCTCCACTACGACAAGCGCGTGTGGCGCTGGCTCCGTCCAGAGTACGGCCTCCCGACGTTCGACTACGACGACACCAGCACGTTCGAGCCGCTGTTCCAGTTTGAGTTCCACGATACGTGGCGCTCCCACAGTGGCGATCGCCAAGACGAAGTGGAAGAGGGGCTCACGGTGATCCTAGAAAGCGACACGGTGGGACTCAACGATGATTATGTCGCGGCAAAATTGCTGCTGCGAGACCTCGTCGGCGCCCGG
Organism: Pythium biforme; assembly: GCA_023337735.1. NCBI lineage: Eukaryota > Oomycota > Peronosporomycetes > Pythiales > Pythiaceae > Pythium > Pythium biforme. Next base: position 9,201 of record JAADXJ010000737.1, read on the forward strand.
TACGAACCAGAATACCGTGTCCCAGTCTCGCTTGTGCTGGCGCCGGACCAACTGACGAAACACGGCGCGAAAGCCTGGTGCCAGTCGATGAGCGCGTTTGTATGGGAGACTCAAACGCAGGAGTTTGCTGAGTCGTCGTGTTTTGAGCTCGTGGGTGTTACGCCGTACGGCTGGCAGCTCCGTGTGGACGAGTCGCTCGCGTCGCTGGTGTCAGAGTTGCTGGTCGCTCAGATCCAGGTCCCCGAGCTTAGCCTCAAGCTCATCGATGTCCACGGCATCTGCACCGGGAGAATATTGAACCACATCTGTGCGCGCGCCGTCGCTGCTGCTCGTCTGGTGGAAAATATCGGCATGCACGCGTCGGCGCTCGATCCATTTATCCAAGCGTGTTCGTCGCTGATGGAGGCAAGATCGCCCAAAAGACTCACGTTGTACGAGGCGTTTGGTCAGGACCCCGTGGAGCGAGGGACCAAGTGGCGATGGCTCGGGTATGCGCTCTCCGGTGACCACGTCAGGCCGACTTCGATCCAGCATCTACGGATCGAGGACGCGCGTCTGTCGGCCGCGGACGTACGCAATCTCATTGGAGACGTCACGGACTCACGGTTCCAACAGAAGTCACCACCGTCAAGCGCAAGTGGACTTGGTCACAAAAGGTGTGTCCAACTCTCGCCTGATGCATGCGTCTTTGTTGGGGAAGAGTATTGGCACACGCTCAATGCCCTCGGCCTGACCGATGACGAGATGTTTGTGGTCATTGAGAACGACAATTACGGCGAACGAATGGAGGTATTGGTGTCTGGCTTCGGCGTCTGTCAAGTCCAAAGTGCTTCCGTGATCGATGCGGTCGAGATGCCGGCGTCTTCTACAATCAAGTTTCCGCTTTCGTCCCTCGACTGCAACATCAACAACTGCGAACCGGAAGCCCTCCATTTGCTCAGCTCGACGTTTGGCGCGACACTCACGCGACTGAAGCTCTCTCTCGGCGACGAGCTGGTGCTCACGCGACCAGAGGCCGACGCGTTCGTCGAAGCCTTCCCACTGCTCGAGTTTCTCGACTTGGACCACGTGGGCTTGGGCTCTATGGACGTGCTGCTCTCGGCGTATGAGAGGGACACGTGTCGCGTGGCTGTGCTGTCGATGACCAACTCGTACGTCGAGCCTGCGAGCATGACGCGGTTTGCGCAGCAGCTATACGACTCGTCGAGGCGAGTCGCGCAGCGCCTCCGCGAGTTCCGCTTCGTGTTTGAAGACCACCACGTGTTCGCTAACGACGCGTGTCCTACGATCATCACTGTGGAGGGCGCTGCTGCGTTCTGTGACGTTCTACACAACAACCAAATGCTCACGTTCGTGGATATCGGACTCACGCAAGCCGTGTACGACCAGTATTTCGATGTCCTGACGGCGTTCGACAAGGTCAAGGCCGCAGAGCTGCGGACGACGCAGCACAGCGCGTTTCTTAGCGTGCTCCGCACTGGATCGAGCCGCCCTGTGACAAAAAAGACGAAACGCAAGGGCGTCCAGCTGCCTGGGAAGCATCGTCGCCACGTCGTGTCCCACATCTGGGGGTTTCTCCGGCCGTGCGTGCGTCGTGTGGTCTCTATCATTTGTGTTCCTCGTGAGTGAATGAGCGTGTGGCACTCGGTTGCCACCACGCGTCCACGCGTCCACAAGCTACTTCAAGCAGAGCGTGTACTGACACAAGCTCCCTTGCGAAGCATTTCGTGTTGAGTGGCCTCAGTCATTTCACACACGTCGAGGCTTCTGCCGCGTGTCTGTGACTCGTGTTCCTCGTGAACGAAGCGGAGGGCTTTCCTCAAGTGTCAGAAGTCTCTCGTTGTGTTACAAACGTTGTGGAGGTGCACACCAACCGGCACCGACTTGGGACCATCGCATCGCTGGCTACCCACACCAAAACGCACTTGCATAAATGCTTGAGGATCTGCCATCTTCCACCTTCGTCTCGCACACAAACGCAGACGCATTGGCCGATCAGACAGTTGCATCCCTACTACGTAGTATTCTGAGCTCTGAGTCTGGTTCCTCGCCTCCGCTCGAGTCGGCAGTGTCCATCTAGTCGCACGCGACGGGCTCATCTTCCCTTACAAACCGTCGCTATGGACGACAAGCCCGCGCGCCGTGCCGCGGCCGCCGCGCGGTGGGCGTTTCTGGGCGAGTGGCTCGCGGCGCTGCAGGACCACCTCTACTACCACGAGCGCGAGGAGACCGACTGCGGCACGCTCCATAGTGAGCTCAAGTCGTTCTGCGTGTACATCCCGTGGCCGCCCGAGACCACCGACGCGTACGCAGCCACGCTGGCGACGCTCCGCGAGGCCATGGAGCTCGTGGCGCTGGCGCTGCGACTCGACCGGGACGCGTGGCTGGTGATTGCACAACCAGGCAACGCGGCGATCGAGCTGTTCTACCCAGACGACTACGACGACTGCGACCTCACGCCGAGCTACATCATCAAGGCAAAGAACCGGTGGGCGGTGGCCACCGACAACAGCAAGGCGATTGCCGCGGTCGAGCAGCTGCTCGTGGCGACACAAGGTGCGCCACGCAGTAGTGGCTACACGACCGCGCGACACAAGATACTGACGATGGACAGGCGAGGACGACTGGCCGGTTTCCAGATCCCGTTGTCGCTGTTGTTCGCGCCAAAGGCGGTGGCGGCGGCCGCGCAAAGGAAGTACATGGAGATTGCGACGCGTACGACCGAACAAGTGGCCACGCTCGGGCGTCGCGATGCGCGAGAAGGCGGTGCGAACTATCCGTTCCGGCTCACCGACGTCATTTTCCACTATTGGGAGTTTCCTGTCACATTCCACACGCATGGCGCCAGCTCGATCCATCGCTACGTGACCATGGCGCTCACACGAGGGATCTCGATCCCTGAGATCAGTCTCAAGCTCCGCGACTCGGACCCGGTTGACCTCGGACATCTGTTGCGATTGATCTGCGGGCCGCTTCAAGATGCACCCCGCAACGGCGCCATCCGCGCGGGGACCGTGGACTCGTTGATCGTCACGATGGCGACGGACGCGCAGTTTGTGGCGCTGTGCTCGGCGATTGCCAACTCGCAAACGCTCTCGCGGCTCACTACGTACGCAGGAATGAGCGGCAAGGGCAGTGTTAAGTGGCGGGCGCTTGGGTTTGCCTTGCTCAGCCGTGCCTCGACCTCGAGTGTGTGCGAGCTGTCCATCCAAGAAGACTGGCTGCGTCTCAGTGACGCCGAGGCGTTTGCGGACGCTCTGGTGTCGCAGCATCCTCACGAAGACCTGGATGTGTCCGCACCGACGGCATCCCTCGACGGTTTCGACCGCATGGTGCGGTTGTGCGATCACGCTGTAATGATGCTGGAGCCCGACGGCGACGAGCTCCTCCTCAAGCATCTGCAGCTGTCGCCGGAGGAATATTACCACGTGATGGCCCACGAGGCAGGTTCCGAGTGGATGAAGATCTTTGCTCCGGGCTACGGCGTGGTCTCCACGCGCTGCCAGGACGTCGTGGACGCCACCTGCATCACCCGAGACGCCACCGCCGCGGCGCCCGGCTGTCGGCTCACGCATTTGCAGCTCGCGATTAACAAGTGCGACGCTGGCGCGCTCACGTCGCTCATTCGGGCCACCGGTGCGTCGCTGGTGGCGCTGGACATTACCGTCCAGCAGGCGCGGCTCGTGCGCGCCGACGACGTGCGCGTGATTCTCACCACGTGTCCAAAACTCAAGATGCTCAAGTTGGAAAACGCCACGATCCGGTCGATGGACATCTTCACGGACGCGTACGAGCAAGGACTGTGCCAAATCGTGTCCCTTGTGCTCAAGAACGTCCACGTGAGCAACCCAAGCCTCCACGACTTTGCCGCCGCGCTCGCCGATCCCACGCGACGCATCGCCCAGACGCTGATCGAGTTTCGGTACGATTTCAACCAGGTCGGATGGGCTGGCGACGTTGCGCGGCCCGATGCCAAGGGCATTAAATCGTTTCTCAACATGCTCGCGTCGAACGCGACGCTCTCGTTTTTCGAACTCGCGCTCGACAAACCCTTTTACAAGCGCTTTCTGCGTCGATTCCAAGATCGCGACAGACGTCTCCTCGTGTCGCACCCATCGGACTTGCCGCGGTCGTCGAAACTCGCGTTTTTGAGTTGTATTCGTGTGGAGGAGGATCGACCCACAAAGCGACCGCGTGCCAATCGACTAGGTGAGGTCACTCCCGTGGGGCTCGCACGGGAGTTGGTTGAGCGCATCTTTGTGTTTGCGCGCAAGCGCATTTATCGAGTGGTCTCGGCGTCGCCGATTGTCTCCGAGTCCAAGAGAGTGATCACGTGAGTCCACGGATTGTGAAACGCTTTACGTTTAGTTCTACAGGTTGCTGTTGCGAGGATCATGCGACCACCCAAGAACAAATGGCTCACACATTGCTACCGTTCTCATCCGAATCGCTGCTCTTGCTGCTGTCCGAGTCGTCCGTGGGCGCCAGTTTCTCGGGCGCCTTCTCCAGGTCGCGATCGTTCGACGCCGCGGCGGCCGATCGGAATGCAAACCGAATATAACAGAACAAGCAGCTCATGCCAATGACGCAGAACGCGATGTTGAAGCCAAACACAGCCGTCATCGACGGCAGCGCTGCCGGCAGCAGCGGGAGCGTAATGCGCGCTGTGGACCCGGCCGAGCCGAGCAGCCCCATGAGCGTGCCTTGTGGACGCGTGCCGAGGAGCGTGGAAAACGCCGCGACGACGACTGCCGTTGTGATGGGGCAGCCAATGCTCCACACGAAGATCTCGGCGACCGCGAGCCGCACGTACGTGAGCTGCGACGGCGCGAGCACGAGCAGCACGTTGCCCACGAGCAGCGTGGAAAAGCCGATATAGACCCAGTGGAACGCCGAGATCTTGTGGCGCAGCAAGTCGATCGCGATGTACGTGACGAGGCCCAGCAGCCCCAAGTAGAACTGGAAGTTAGAGGCCGCGACGACCGCGTCGTTGCTGTTGGAATCGCTGTGCGTGACCTGGAAGTAGAGCGGGATGTTGACGGTCTCGAAGACCGCGAGCGTGCCCTTCGCGGTGAAGTTGAGGAAGATGAAGAGCACGGCGCCGATCGTGATCACGCGCTCGCTCAGTGCGACCGGGTCACTGCTGTTGTTGCTGGTGGCGGTCGCGGTTTCCGTGGTGCTGGGTTTGTCGGGTTGGCGGGGCGCCTCCTCCTCGGGGCAATCGCGGATGGAGATCGACTCGTCATACACGAAGATGATCGCAATCAGCGTGATGATGTTGAGCACCACGAGGATCGCGCCCGGCGAGGTAAACTTGTTGAACTGCACGCCGGCGATCTCAAAGTCAGTGCGCGCGACCAGCGAGCCAAGTCCTGGCGTGAGCGCGTACCCGAGAAACACCACGGCCGCGAGGATCGTGATGTACTTGAGCCGCTGCTCGACGGTCGTGAGCGCAGCGACGTTCGCGCGGCACACGCTTCGGCTTCCGCCGCCAAAGCCCACGACGATGCGCGAGACCACGAGCACAGCGAGGCTGTTGGACGCGCTGACGTCGGCGAGCATGTAGATGACGTTGCCCACGAGGCAGATGACCAGCGACGCGATGTAGACCGACTTGAACGAGTAGTGGTCACACATCCAGCCGAACACCATCGACGCGATGAGCCGGCCGATCGAGAACACGGACGTGAGCATGCCCATGGATGCGAGGTCGCCGCCGAGCGACTGGTTGTACAGGAACAGTGTCGGCAGCACGATGCCGCGCGGCGACTCGCCGACAAACTCGACAAAGTTGATGAGCGCCATTTGAATGTACCAGCGCCGCGTGCGACGATGCACAGCCGGTAGCGGTGCCAGGGGCTGCAGCGCGAGCGCAGCGGCCATTGTGCTACTAGGTCTCTTCTACGGGGAAACTCTCGGAATGGCTTGTGCATCGGCGGTTGCGCTGGGACTTGACGTTGACTGATACTAGTAGACCACAACTTATATTGGGCGCGGGAGTGAACCCAAAAGCGCTGCTCAGCCGTTTTTTGGAATGGATTGAAACGTGCGTGGGTTGCACGAGTGGAGCCTCCGCGTGCTGGTGGGTTCACCGCCCAACGAGGCAGAATCCAGCGGTGATGTGACGGTAGGGCACTGA
>JAADXJ010000738.1:0-15339 GCA_023337735.1 Pythium biforme
AGCGTCGCAGCGCTACCGGTAGTTATTAGCAGTCGACGCTGTTGTGGTGGGACAAGCGTGAGCAGCATTTTACCCGCGCGGTCGTTTCTGTTCTTCAGTCCACTTGAACACGTGGTCTTACTTGGTGCGCGCCGCATACCAGTCGCCGACACGCGGGTGCGCGAGCACCGCGTCATGCACCGCGACAAGCGACTCGTACGTGTCCACGATCGTCGCTGGTACAAAGTCGATCTTTCCGCTTTTCAAAACCTGCACAACGTTGAACACGGCCAAGTCGGCGACGCTGATCTCGTCGCCCAGCGCAAACGTCGCAGTCTGCTTCCAGTACGCGACGCGCGTATCCAGCAGCGCCAGCATCGTCGGGAGCCGGTCCGACGCGAGCTGCTCTCGCATCGCGCGCTTTTTGTCCTGGTCCTTCTCAACGCCCGACGGCGCGAGCGCATAGTACACGTCTTCCACACGCGCGATGATCTCGTCCATCTTGAGCGCCTCGACGGCGTCGTGCAGCGGGTACAAGCCGCTCAGCGCGCCGGCAAAGCGAAGCAGCGCAAAGGTTTGCGCGACCTGGATACCGTCCACGGTCAGCACGGGCACGTGGCCGTATGGAAGCGTCGGCTTGCGCTCGAGGAACGCGTCGCGCGCGAGCCGCTCGTCCTCAAACGCCACACCGCCAATGTGGAGGGCTAGCCGCACGGGCTCGGCGCGACCTTCAAAGTCAAAGTACGTCAACTTGAGGCTCGTGGGCTTCTGAATCGGCTCGCTGTTAGAGCTGAATCTCGGCGGCGACGTGGAATCCGCAGGAAGCGCGGTGATGGCGCGCTCGACCTTGGCGTGGATCGCGTTCAGGGTCTCGTACGTGTCAGTGATAGTACTCGGGATGTGGTCGAGTGTGGCCGAGCGAAACGAGCTCACAAAGCGCCACACGGCGACTTCATGGAGCAAGATCTGGTCCACGAACTGCTTAAAGGACGACAAAGACACGACAACTTTCAGGCGTTTCTCCAGTTTCTCGAGTGCCATGGGCAGTGGGCCAGCGACCGCGGCCTCGCGCATCTGCCTCTGCATCTCCGGGTCCTTTTCGCGGCGCGTGGGAGTGATGTGGGTCTCGCTGACTTCGTCGAGCGCCGTGAGGATCTCGTCGACCAGCAGCGTCGCCACGGGGTGCGGTGGGTATAGCCCCGCGACGCGGCCCGCGAACCGCAAGATCGCCTGGGACTCAGCGAAGGTCTCCCCGTCGACTGCCACGACAGGCACTTGGCCGAATGGGAGCGACGGTTTGCGTTGCAGGAACGCGTCGCGCGCGAGTCGCTCGTCCTCGAAGGCCACGCCGCCGAGTCGTAGCGCGACGCGCGTGGCCTCGGCGCGGCCGGGCGCGTCAAAGTAGGTGAGCTTGATAGTTGGGGAAGATTGCGGTAACGGCACGAGCGACTCGTAGACCACCGCGAGCACGACCAAGACGGCCGAGGTCACCACCAGCGAGCTTTGCGACGGCATGCTTGTTCCGCTCCTTGGTCCCGTTGGTGGATGAAGAACGCTTGTGAAGCGTGGATGATGCGACAAGCTGCAGCACCGGATCTGATCCGGAAGATCCAGCAGCTACAATGGTAATCCATTACATCTAGCTCATTTTCCCCTAATACAGTGTGTTAGTACCCATCAATTGGAGTGATGGTCACGGGATCCACTCCACTCGCGCCTGACAGATCCGCGTCGCCGACACGGCCGTCCTCGCTTCGTTACCGGCATCGCCCGTGTGGCGCCCTGCGTGATGCGCGTGGATGTCGGCGCTGCATCGTGTGTCCTCGCGCTTCCTAGTTTCAGTGCGTCCAAAATAAGGTACGACCGGCACGAACTCTGGGCGTTTTTGGAACACCGTGACCGTTGCGGCGGGCGTTTGAAGTGGCCGCATGAGCCACGGCGACGCAGCTGGGAGTGGCAGCTTCCTTTTGCCCGTTAGATCTTTTCGATCACATGCGTCCTGCGTGGCTGCCTTCTCAGTCCGCGATGCCAGCTTACAACCCACGCGATGGTCGTCCACAGTCGGCAGCAGCACCGACGGCTTCCTCGAGCTCACCGCCTCGCGACGCGATGGTCCAGTCGGCCAGGCAGCTTCTCCTCGAGCCAACGGCACCGCAATCGCCACACGAGCGAGAGACCGACGGGTTTGTGTCGCTACGGGATTTTATGGACAGCTTCCCGCTCGTGCCGCTCGCGATCATCCCGCGCCTGCGGCTCGCCGATCTCGTCGAGTGCGAGCGCGGCCTCGTCGCGCTCTACAAGTCACTATTAGTCGATACAAACGCCGACGATGCGCAGCTGGGCAAGTACATCGCGCGGCAACTCGGGCTCGTGCAGCGCCACATGGAGCAGGCGCGAGCGCGAGAGCGCGTGCTCAAGCTGCTGAAAGCAGAGGAGTCCGTCGAGCTCGCGTCCATCGCCAGTGTCCACAGTCATCATGACAACCACAACAGCAGCAGTGCCAAGACGATCCCAGTCTTCTTACAACCAGTGAGTCCTTCCCAAACTACCCACAAAGTCGTACCGCCAGTAAGCATCAAGTCGACGCCCGCAATAAATGTGCTCACTGCTGCCAAGTCGGCATCGTCATTGCCAGTGAGAAAAGCAGACCCGCCACACCAAAGCCAGTTGAGCAAGGCCAAGGCGCTCGCAAAGGCCACGGTGACCACGGCGTTTGTGATTACCACGAGTGATAACTCGCTCAAGGCGCGCCAAAAGCGAGCGAAGAAGAAGACCAAGCAGCAGATGGAAGAAGACGTCGGGAAACAGCACGAGCGAGAGAAGGAGAAGCGACGGCAGGCCGCCTACCAACGCCTGCTGGCACGGCAGGCGCTGCAGGCCACGAAAAACAAGGAAGCGCGCAAGAAACGGAAGAGAGAGGTACTGCCGACGACACCACGAGAGAGCTTTGTACGCGTGACGCCGTCTAGGCCCGTAGTCTCGAGTGAGGCGAATCCGGTGTTGGTATCTAGCGACAGCAGCAGCAGTGACGAGAGTGAAGTCAGTAACTGCTCTGACAATGACGAAGCCAACGAGAAGGCAATTCTCGACATGCCAGTCGTGATCAAAGTCGAGGAGCAGGAGGAGCAGAACCAGACGACGGTGAAGGCGATTTTCGCGGAGCCCGAGGAAGGAGTCAGTGACGGTGACGAGGATGAAGGAGACCAAGACGGCAAAGGGCAGGGTGATGAGGAAGACGAACGAATAGAGAACGAAGCCGAACAGGACACGCCAGAGGTGGTTTTACCTGCTGTTGACAGCACTGAAGACGGCCACCCCGAAATCGATGAATCGATTGATGATCCGGGAGACACGAGCTCGGACATGGAACCAAATGCAGCCAATGACACCACATGCATACCAGTGCTCGTCCCAGACACCACAAAAGTCGACGAGGTCGTTGAGAACGTGGAGGCACGAGAGCAGCGAGCGCGCGAGGCGATTGCGCTGCAACTGGAGCATTTTGTTGCGGAACGAACTCAGTTGGCGCTGGACCTGCTACGCAACCGACACGATGCAGAACAGCTGCAGGCCACAGCGCGGGCTCACCGTCAGCCAGTATCCAGGCCCCCTACTATATCAGACTACCAGCCGTCGCCGTCCCCCGAGCCACAACATGCTTCGACCGAGGTGATACTGGACGCGGTACAGTCGTCTCCACAACCTCGAACAGCTTCCACACGACAGCTTAGTGCTCCGTCCTCCACAAAGAAGCGTCGGCTCCCACGCGCCACGAACAAGAACGATGGCAGTGAGTCGTCGTCCACCACGAATTTGCTGCCGGTGCCTCGTCCCGTCGAGCGAGTGGTGTCAGACTATCGCTCGTATTTCGCCAATTTCTTCTGCATCCTCACCAGCGTGTACGAGCAACGCCTGACCTTTACGGCTGGTTCCTCTAGTGGCGGTGGAAGCACCAGTAACTCGTCTCTTTTGACGACGACAAGTATCTCGGCGACGGCCGCCCATGCCGGGGACCAGGCGCTTCGCCTGCAGCTCAAACTGTATCAAAGCTGGGAAACGATCATGAACGACTACGCCACGGTGTTTGGCAAGTCGATCCCGACCCCCGACGGGTTCAGCTCCAGCTCCACGGCCATGACGTCGCCGTTCACTGCGCACTACCGCATCAACTCGCAATCTCGAAAAGAAGTGAGCGACATTGTCGTCACGGCACTCGAGAAACTGGGCGACTGGGACGAGCACCCGTCGGGCCTCGGGCTCAAGACCACGTGGAACCTCCTGTGGACGTGGAGCAAGCCCAACGTCGAGCGCAAGACATTGCTCGCGTGGCAAAAAGTCAACCACTTCCAGCACGCCAAGGCGCTCACGCGCAAGGACTGCCTCAAGAAGAACATTGGCAAGTACCAGGCCGTGGGGGGGCGGCTCAAACAGGCGTACGACATCGTGCCGGCGAGCTTCTTGCTCCCGAAAGAGTACGTGGCGTTTGTGCAGGCGTTCCAGGAGCGCGCCAAGAGTGTGCCGTCGGGCAAGAACATTTGGATCATGAAGCCCGTCGCGCTTTCGCGCGGCCGCGGCATCTCGCTCGTGAACACGCTCAGCGGCGTGGTGTACGGCGAGCAGGTCGTGATCCAGGAGTACATCGCGAACCCGCTGCTGCTGGATGGATTCAAGTTTGATTTGCGCCTGTACGTGCTCGTGACGTCGTTCAACCCGCTCGAGGCGTTCTTCTACGAGGAAGGATTCGTGCGCATGTGTACGCGTGCGTACGAAGACAGCGACCTCACGAATCTGTTTATCCACCTCACGAACAGCAGTATCCAGAAGGAGAACCAGGACGCGATCGCCGCGAATCCGGAGAACCCGATCAATGCGGCGCAGCACGATGCCGAGGCTGGCGGCACCAAGATGACACTCGCGTACCTGTGGAAACGGCTCGAAGCCATGGGCGCGGACGTCGCGACCGTGAAAAACGACATTCTCTCGGTGATTCTCAAGGCGCTCGTGTGCGGCGAGGACCACATCCCGTTCCAAGTCAACAGTTTTGATTTGTACGGGTACGACATTTTGCTGGACACGAACTTCCGTCCGTGGCTCATTGAGATCAACTCGTCGCCGTCGATGGCGCGTGAGAACGACCTGGACTACCAGGTCAAAGACGCGCTCGTCTACGACACGCTGAAGCTGGTGAACCCGCTCCACTTCGACCGCGCCAAGCTCGTGGAGGTGATCGCGCGCCGCTTTCACGACGTCGATGTCGACAAGAAGCGGTCCCACGTGAACACGCGCCACCCGAAAGAAGCCGAGGCCATCGCCGCGCGGCAGCTAAACGAGGACTTGGCCGACATCCTCCGGGGCCACGTGCCTCGCGCGTACGGCGAGCTGCCCGACCATGTGGGCAGCTACACACGCTTGGCGCCGCACACGACCATCCACAACCAGGTACGTTTGTGTGGCGACGGGAAGTACTGACTACAAGACTAACGGGTGATGTCTGTGGGTGTCCAGCTCATGAAGCTCAAGAAGAGCTGCCTGCGACTCGACCGCAAGTGAGGCTGTGGAACGCTCACCCGCCACAGAGTGGGGTCGAAGCGGTGTGGATCAATCCGAAGAGAGATCCAATAGCGCCATGAGATACACTGACTGGAGGGCAATGTGAAGGGTCCGGTTCTTGCCGTTTCCAGTTGCTCTCGTTTCCAGTTGCTCTCGTTGGGCGCCCTCTTCTCCCGCCGACCAAGCGCCGTTTCGTACCACAGTGGAAGAGAGAGGTGCCCTGTGTGACCTGTCTACTGTCAGAGTGTTGGTCTGATGTGGTTTTTGGCATATAAAACCTCACAAACCACACTAAAACCTCATCCCTCCCTCTTGGATCCGATGGCCATCCAAGATGTTTCTTTTTGATTCTATCGTTTCTAACTGACATAGCCATGCTGGGTTGCTGGACCGCAGGAATCTCAACGGCTCCCATTGGTCTCACATTGGAGCTCCATCGTCTCTGGACGGGGGATCCGGCGGGTCATTCCCAGACGCCGTCTGAGAGTCACGCACGCATCCACGCCCATCAGGTCGTACACACGCTTCCGTCCAGAGCATCCAGAGAATCATCACCATGGTCTCTTCTTCTTCCTCGTCGGCGTTGGTTGCTCCGTTGCCAGCGACACCGCCCCCGGCCGTCGCGACGTCGTCGGTCGCGCCTGTGGCACGCGCGTTTTTCTCGGGCGCCGTGGCCGGTGTGGTCGCCGACTCGATGCTCCATCCGCTGGACACGATCAACCTGCGCATGAAAGTGCAGACTGCTGAGACTGCCGAGTACGCCGGCATCCTCCGCGCCGCGCAGACCATCGTCCGGAACGGTGCGTGTCGAACTGTTGCCCCTGCTTCTCTGGATCGACCGCTGGACTGACCGTGGATTTCTGTTTACTGGATTATATAGAGGGCATCCGTGGTTGCTTTGGCGGGCTCACGACCACGATGATGTGCTCGCCCGTGTGTGCGTCGATCTACTTTGGCACGTACGAGACGCTCAAGTCGCTGGCCACGCCACACGTCTCGGAGAAGAACGTCGGTGTGGTCTACTTCTTCGCGGGCGCGTGCAGCGAGGCGCTGATCTCGTCGATCAGCGTGCCCGGTGAGGTCATCAAGAGCCGCCTGCAGCTCGGGCGCAACCCGTACTTGGCCAGCGGCGGTGCGATTGCGCGCAAGCACAACTACAAAGGCACGTTCCACGCGCTCTCGACGATCCTGCGGTCCGAAGGCGTCCGCGGGCTGTACACGGGCTACACGGCGTGCCTGAGCGTCGACACCCTGTTCTCGGCGTTCTCGTTCCTGTGCTACGAGACCTTGAAGAGCTCGTACAAGACGTACGTCCACAAGAAGGAAGGGCACGAGCGCGCGCCCACAACGGCCGAATCGCTGGTCATGGGCTCGCTCGCCGGTGGCACCTCGGCGTTCATCACGAACCCGTTGGACGTCATGACCGTGCGTATCATGACGCAAGGCAAGAACGGCCGGTACCACGGGCTCGCGGACTGCTTCATGAAGACCGTCGGCGAAGAAGGCGTGCTCGCGCTCTGGAAGGGCGCGTCGTGCCGCATGACGGCCATCATGCCGCAGGTCGGCATCTGCTTTGGCGTGTACGAGACGATCAAGCGTTGGTGCTTTGATGGCGAGCTCGATGACTTTGACTTTGACGACCTGGCATGAGAAGGCCTTAGAACTTGCGTGGTGTTGTCTGTTGCGTGAGCTATATAATAGAAGATCGCTAGTTCCTCCCCCTGGAGGTCGCTGAGGATCGCCTGTATTATCTCCCCATACCGAACGAAGTATGTTCGTTCATCCAATTGTCCTGTGTCCATCATACACGAACAAGTGACCTTCCATGGGGACATGGTCTCTCTGTTTTTGTGGTGGATTCATTTTTGATGTTCATCGAGAAGAAGAGAGAAGAGAGTGATAGCATTGCACGAGCTCTTACGCCGTCCGCTTGAAGTGGTTCTCGTCGATCGTAGAGTACACGTGGCCTTCGCTCGTGAGGTAGTTGAGCGCGTCGCGGAGCTGGTCCTCGCTCATGCGGCCGCGGAGATCCGAAAAGATCTGGTCGATCTTGACACCGCGGTCGCTTGTGCACGTGCCCAGCACGTCCAGGATCGCTTTCTGTTCGGGCGAGAAGGACGACTCCATGTTGAAGTCCATCGCGCCGCCGCCGCCACCGGTGTGGTTGAGGTACATGTCGCCACCTTGCTGGCCCCAGGGCTGCTGTACGGCCGGCTGACCGAAGCCACCGGTCTGCGCGCCGACCGCAGCGCCACCGGCGGGCGCCTTGCCGCCCTCGAGCGGCCCTTTTGTGTGGTAGCAGTGCACGTAGATCGCGTCGAGAAAGTGGTGCGTGAGCTCGTTAAAGTCCTCGATCGGCGTGACCGAGAAGCACGACAGGCTGATCTTGTCCTGGAACGTGCGCACGTTACCGACCACGCGCACGTAGATGCCATCCCTGCAAGCAAGTACATCATACAATGCCGTCAGTCAATACATCGATGGACTATCAAACCATCGCCTACGGATACGCACCGCAGCTTGGCGGCCTCGCTCTCGGCGTACTCGGCGTCCTCGGCGTGGAGGAACATGCGGCCGTCCATCACGCCGGTGCCGTCGTCGAGCTGGAAGTTGACGTTGGTCGAGTGCGCCACGACGTTGCCCAGGATGCCGACGATTTTGACGTTGGACACCTCCTGGCCGTCCACGCGGATCGTGTCGTCGGCCTCGCTGCGGCTCAGCAGCTGCTTGATCGTGAGCGAGCGCAGTGTCTGCGCGTCACGGGAGCGGCCCCCGCTGCCGCCGCCGCCACGGCCGCCCTTGCTGGGCGTGTTCTGGCTCTGTGACGCGCCGTCCATGAAGCCGCCACCGCCATAGTCGTCGTTGCCGTACGCCTCGTAGCCGCCGCCGTAGTTCATAGTAAGAGGAAGAGAGGGATGACGAAGGCGAAGAGGGAGCGAATGCGCCAATGGGCCATTCCGCGCCATGGAGTCAAAAAGCGCGCGAAGCCGATGACGTATGTCTTGTTTTGTCTGATACAGTATATCTTAGGTACTGCGAACTTACCGTGGATTGTGCAAATAAACAAGGGGTATATCATCGATTACCTGCCATAATGGATATTGTGTGCGCCATTTACTGATACAACTACAGTCAAGTATTGGCGTCTACGTGGATACCTTCGATAACGTATAATTGGACACTTTGCTCATTTGAGCAAACCGTTGTATCGACTTCGTCTAGTGCATAGAATTCTATGGGAATGCCGCGCTGTATGTGTAATATATGAGAAGGGGTGACTAATTGAGGTGTGTGTCCGGACTGACTGTGAACCACTGCCAGTGGCAGTGCGCCTCCCGTCTCTTGTGCAAACATCTTTTTTGGGAGGAATTGGCCAATCAGTGGCAGGACGCGGGACTAAAAAAAAGGACCTGCCGTGTTTGAGTTTGAGGCCGGAGCAGCGTGCTCTAATAGAGGAACATACGACCAGTACCGCCACATGTCCGCCAGGCCGTGCTCTTACAGAGAGAGAATCACCCTCCAGTGTGGCCTCGTTCTTCTTCTTTCTTCCATTCCGAGAGGTTCCCATCTCCACAACGCACACTGCTCGTCGCGTCTGCCTGTCGGCCCCTCCCACGGCGTGAGGGACCCACACTTGCCGCACTTGCCCGTTTCCCGCATCCGGCCTTCTCTCTCTCTCGCCCTCAGCTGCTCTGGGTCGTGTCTCCGTGCTTCCTCCTCAAGCCGATTGATTTCTGTGGGACGCCCGGATCGCTGTTAGTCCCCTTTCGAATATCGCAGTGACCGGATCAGAAGTCGAACAACACGGCGCCGCCGCTGCCTCAGTATTGAGCTGGTCGTCACCCCACACAGTCTATCGTGCTCACCCGAGCCGGTCTATCGGTGCGCACAAAGCGTCTCACTTCCTCGCTCGCAGCGTCACCCTCGTCTGCCATGCCGGACTCGTTCCTGAGTACGGGCGGCTCGCTGCTCGACGACGACGACGACGCGCCGCTCACGCCGCTGCCGCCGTACTTCCACGCCAAGACCTCCCGTCACCCCAACCCCCACGACCCCTTTGCGTTCGACGCGCTGCCGCCGCTCCACGAAGGCGGCGCCCTGCGTGAGGGCGGCGCCCCCGACCTACTCTCGACCGAGACGCTTGGGTTGTTAGCCCAGTACGCGGCCGTCGGGCTTCTCTACGGCGCGCTGCCCGGTACGATCTACCCGCTCTTTGCCAACTACCTCAATGCCGAGCCCGAGACCATCGTGGCCGCGCGCACGCTCGTGTCGATCCCATGGTCGTTCAAGGTGTTTTACGGCTTCCTCACCGACTGCTTCCCGATCATGGGCCTGCGACGCCGGCCCTACATGGCCATCGGCTGGAGCATCTGCCTCGTGATGCTCGTGGCGCTTGCGTGCACGGAATTGGGGAGTCCGTACTATCTCGACAATACGCTCCGCAAGGTCGACCCCAAAAAGCTCACGGCCGACCAAAAGCTCTTTCTCAACGAAGACGCGCGCGGCCACGGCGGCAAGTACATTGTGCTCATGATGTTCGCGTCGGTCGGCTACCTCATGGCCGACGTCGCGGCCGACGCCGTGGTCGTCGAGTTTGCCCAGCGCGAGCCCGAGGCCGTGCGCGGGCGCACCCAAACGGCGATCTACACGGTCCGCACGGTCTTTATGATCATCGCCAACCTGCTCATGGCGTTCTTTTTGAACGGCAAGGACTATGGCGGCGAGTACGACTTTACGCTCACATTCCAGCAGATCATGCTGTGCCTGGCCGTGATCACGGCGCCCATCATCCCGATCACGTGGTTCACGATCCGCGAGGACCACTACGACCCGCCGCCTTTCGGGACGTACCTCACCGAGTTCTGGGGCGTGCTCCAGTCCCGTGCCGTGTACCAGATCATCGCGTACAAGTTTTTCGGCGGGCTGTTTGAGAACTTCACGTTCGTCGCACAAGAGCAAATGCAGACCAAGTGGGCCGAGGTCACGCCGCGCAACGAAAAGTTCAGCTCTATCCTGACGCTTGGGGTCATTGCCGCAGGCATTGTGTTTACCGGACGGTATGGACTCCACTGGAACTGGCGCTGGATCACGGCCGTGACCATGATCGCCATGGTCACGCTCGACGCCATGTGCATGTTCCTCGTGACTTGGAACGTCGTGCGCAACCAGTACTTTTGGCTGGGCATCCCGATCATCGAGCAGATACCGTACAGCGTGAGCTTTATCGTCTCGACTTATGTGGTCGTCGAGCTCGCCGAGATGGGCCACGAGGGCGCGATCTACGGGCTGCTCACGACGGTCTCCAACTTGTCGGACCCGTTCGCCAAGACCATTTCCAAGAACGTCAACGCGCCGTTCGACATCTCAGCCGACGCGATCCTGAGTGACACGATCGACGTGCGCAAGGACATCACAGTCACGCTGTTCATCATGTACGGCATGAAGCTGCTGTCGCTCGCGTGGCTGCCGTTGCTGCCGCCGCAGAAGAAAGCCACACAGCTACTCAAGGCCCACGGCGGCAAGAGCCGCACGATGGGCATGTTCACCGTGCTCTACATTGGCTTCGCCATGGTTTGGTCTGTCTCCACGAACCTCATGTCCGTGTTCCCGGCCACGAGCTGCCTCGTGATCGCCGGCGGCGCCGGCTGCGGCAAGAAGGACTTGAGCGACAGCGTCTCGGCATAA
The DNA here is from genome assembly GCA_023337735.1 of Pythium biforme. NCBI lineage: Eukaryota > Oomycota > Peronosporomycetes > Pythiales > Pythiaceae > Pythium > Pythium biforme. Next base: position 11,215 of record JAADXJ010000738.1, read on the forward strand.
CAACTCACTCAACACATGTAGGACACAGAAGATCGACTTGGGAGGACGAGTGAGGCGCTGCGCGTTCCTCAGTGTGGTTTTCCGACGTATGACCACGCTCGCCTCCCCGTGTAGGACTCCATCATCTCCTCTCATCCCAAAGCGGAGCTGGACACACTCGCCCGCACGCTCAAGTTATGGTAATGATTTATATATCGCGTGTATATTGTATGTGCTGGTGGCCGCGCTAGAGTGGATCGAGTGCGTGTGGTTTGTTTACTGTGTTGTGGACAGGTGCAAGCTCGACAATGATGACTAAGAGGATATATCAAGACGGCGGTTTCTCCCAGAGAGTTACCCACTACTGGTGTTCTACGGCGCGGGCATGGCGCCCAGCATCTCGGTCAGCACACGCGTTAGCGTGACCATGCGCGCGTACTGGCGGTTCGTGACGACGCGCTTTGGCTCTCGGTCGACGACCACCAGCGACGCGACGATGCCACCGCCACCGACAGAAGACGGCGCGTCGATCGGGAAACTCGCGTAGAACTGGAAGCCACCGCGCGCGACACAAAAAAAGTCGCGGAAGCGCATGTCGTGGAGTGCATTCCGGACAAGAAACGGACGATCCGAGGTCAATGCGTACGCGCACAGCGTCTCGCGGCGCGGCAGCTTGAGCAGCGCGAGGTTAAAGTGCGCGACGGCGTACTGAAGATCGGGCCCGACGACCGAGATGAACGCCGTGCGGCACTCCATCACACGGGCCGCGATCTCGCAGATCACCTGGAGGGGATCGCTCACAAAGCGTCTTGTGTCTAACAACCCAAGCCGCGCGATGAGGTCCACGCGGACGTGCTCTTGGGTTACCGGTGGTGCGTCGGCGATTCGCAAGCCTTCTTCAAAGTTGAGCAAGTACTCGCGCGTGCTGTCCGGCTCGGCGTAGAGACACTCGGCCACGCTCAAGCGCACCGGCTGCGCGAGCGCGTGGTGGAGAATGCCTTCCAAGATGCGTAGGCTCGAGTGGAGCGGCTTTTCAGAGGATGTCACACCGAACCTGTCCATCGCGACGGCCTGCTTCTTGGTGTCGCTCGAGAATAAGTACTCGATGAGCTTGAGCGCTTCGTCGTCGGCCTGCGAGGTGTGCCGCTTCTTCTGTACGACCACGCGGCGCGTCGTGTTCGGCAGCTCGGCCTGGAGCTGCGCAAAGCTCGGAGCGGCCGTCACGGCGAAATCCGCAATCGGACTCGAGCCCAGTAAATCCAGGTCGTCGTCGTCAAACACGCAGTGATTCACGGCGTCGAGGCACGTCTTGCACACGCGATGGGAGTGCACTACGCCCGGAAGGGGCTCGACGTCCTGCGCATCCGAGCAGGCGCCACACGTGCGGTACCCGCAGAGCTGGCAAAACGCCTCGAGCCGCAGCTTCATGCCGAACGACTTGTCGCACACCTTGCAGCTCTTGACACCGCGCGTGGCCGCGATCTTGCTGCTGAGATAAATAAACGTTTGGAAGCCCAGGCGGCGCCGCACGACCACACGCTCAACCTGCGCGAGCGCGCGCGCGAGCTTGGTGAGGAACAGCGTCGGGCGCTCGAGCGCGCTCAGTACTTTGACGCTTCCGCTGGTATCGACCTCGTCATCGAGCGTGCAGGTCGCGAAGAAGAAGATCCGCGTCTTGTTGCCGGCGATCTGCTCGGCGTACGTGCAGGCCACGATCTCCTTGGCGCCGCCGAGCACCGAGTGCTTGGCGAGGCGGTCGTGGAACTCCTTCGGGAGCGACTTGGTCACGTGGACCACGGCCTTGCGGTCTGGCAGGCGCTTGCGGTAGTCGATGTAGTAAAAGTCGAGCTCTTTCCCGAAACTGCTGGACGTGAAGCTCGCGCTCTTAACCGCGACGGCACCCGGTTCGCCGCCGCTATTGGCACTGCCTCCGCTGCTGACGCTGTGAGTTGTGTCGCTCGCGACTTCGTCACACGTGTGGAGCACGGCGCCGCGGCGGAAGCGGCGGCCGTGGAGCCCACGCAGCATGGCCTCGTGGACATCGGTGGCGTCGGCTGCGAGGGCATTGTGGACCTCGAGAAGGTGGCACTTGACCTCGAGCGTCGCGGCGACCGAGTACTCGCGCGTGTCGCTCGCAGCCGCGACGCCGCCATATGACTCGTACACGTCGATTTGTTCCTTCTCGACGCGGCGACGCCAGTGCGGCGGGCCCACGCCGCGCGCGCGCACCGTGTCGAGCAAATGGAGCGGCGCCGTGGCCTCCTGGAGCAAGATCTCATTCGAGAGGAACAGCTTCTTCTGGTTCGCGAGCTGCACGAGCAGCCCGTCGTGGGCCGGTACCGACGTCATCGTTATGGGAATGACCAAGAGGAAGGAGTATGGAGACCATGGTGAGCCACGGGACGAGGAAGAAAGGTTGCTCGAGCAGAGGGAGGTCGTGGTGCCGAAACACGCCACAGATGGAGAGGATGAGAAAGGCAGACATGGATTCATGGAGGGATACACGAAGAGGTACAAAGTGGAACACTGGGAAGTCATAGCATGGGGATATAGGATCAAGAAGTGTACCAGGGTAGAGGTTGCGATCTCCAGCTGGCAACCGCGTGCGAGTCATGAACCTCCGATAGCGGATACGTTGGTGGGGTTCATGTTTGGGTCTGGGGCATTCTTACTTACACTTGACCCTGTGGAAATGGATATGACGCCTTGGAGCGGCCAGGTGGTTCTGGGTTCTGGTCAGCGCGCCGACCGCCCTGTGGTCGTGATCCCCGCTCCCTCCCTCTCTCTCATCCGTGCTTTCATTCTCTCTCCTTGGGACGGTCACTGCTGTCCCACACACCTGGGTTCCATCGAAAAGAGACCGAAACGAATCGTGAGGCGGCTTTCCAGTCTCACCACCACCTCCGCCTTTGCCATGGGATTCTGCCCATGGAACCCTATCAAGGCGGCAGACGCGCCATCGCATGGAGCGTGCGTGTTGGAGCGTGGCTTCTCGCACACACACATGCCCAGTGGACAGACAGCTCACGGTCGACGGGATCATCCTATCTCGGTCACTATTGACCTACACGGGGCGGACAAGGGCGCCAGGATCATCTGATACAGCCGGTGACGTTCCGCGCGGGGGACAGAGGATTCACGTTCCAAGTCTGACACACGGAGCTTGTCTTGGTCAGTGCCATCTGACTCACCCACTAACAAACCAAAACTTACCCACGTCAACGACTCGCCCACGTCCATTTCCACTTGCACATAAGACGGAACCTTCCCTGCTCGCCCCCCAAACTCCCGCATTGGCCATTTGCTGGGCCGGACACGGCCCTCGCCGCAGCGAGGCGACACTATAAACACGGGCAGAGGGCCAATGCAGACGTTTTCAAGAATCTTGAACCATCTCCCCCCGTCCGTCACCATGGATGGCCCCATCCGCAGACTATGGACTCAGAGAAGAATAGTCTACCCAGGCCCTCTTGTCACCCAGTGTCGCCGCCCGAAGGCGCTCAGAGCTGTCCCCAGACACCTCATTCTCCCATATCCCAGTGCGTGCCATTAGACCAAGTATGATTCCAACGAGGCTCCATGCCCATTTCTCACGCTACGACGTGTTCAATGTCTTCTCCTACCGATACCCCAGGAATCGTCGTCCACGTCGGCAACGGTTACGAAAGCATGTCATGTCGGACCAGGAGATCTGCGACGACGTGCTCGCCACGATCCCCGAGCTCACGGCCGCGGCTGTGACGGACACTTTGGCCGTCGCTGGAAGCAGCGCACGCGCAGAACGGCGTCGACCGAGCTGCACTGCCACTTGAACGAAGTACTGAACGTGTTGATCAACCAGTCGTCCACGGCGTACGAGGCGTCGATACAGTCGCTGTGCGGCAACAAGTTCCAGCGCAGCTACGTTCTGTTCCATCACCATCGCAAGTCGAGCGTCAAAGTGCGTCAAAGTCGCTTTAAGTCCGACGGAATACTGAATCGGAACCGATATCCTCGGTGTGCAACTGATAACGCTTCGACCCAAGACGCCCGTTCGGACGAGTGCCAAGCACCGACGCACATAAAAGCTCGTGGTCGCGAGCTGCTCGCTGCGGCACGCGAGCCAGACGCGCGCGACCCATCATCCCGAAGGACGCCCACGACCAG
>JAADXJ010000739.1:0-15333 GCA_023337735.1 Pythium biforme
AGGCTCACCAGCAACGCCGCGTCTGTAAAGAGACGCGGAACCCCAAGTTACGCGAGAAACGGCTCAAGGCCGCGAAAGAACTGGCGAGAGCGAAGGACGCCGCGAAGAAGCGCGCGCGCTACGTGCTGCTCCTCCCACGGTGCGATATCTGTCTCGGTGCCACCCGTAAATGGGTGGGGTCCAAGAACTGTGGCCACGCGCTGCATGTGCGCTGCTACTACACTATCCTCGCGAAGTTCAGGGAGCGCGATCCAGTCTACGGCCGGCGCGAAGGCCCACCACCGTGCCCATACTGTCGCCGCCCTTTCGTGGCGGTTGACACCAAAGAGTACACACAGACCTCAGAGGCTTAGAAATAGAAACGAAAAATAGAAGAGTTTCCAAAACAAGGTGTCTTCTCCTACTCTGTGCACCACAGGAAACGCGTATAGTGTTGTCTACACAACAGAAAATTATGTCTTCCACACAAGTGCGGGTGTCATCTGTGCCTGGTGTAGACCACACCATTGCGAGGGTAAATGGGTACATCACTGATTGACGCGCCAGATCACTTCAACACCAACCCAATGGGGCGCTCACATGCAGTCATATTCAACGTGGGTCTAGTTCGGATTTCCTACATCTAGCCACGCGCCCGCATTTTTATTTCTTGTGTTGTGGACGTGGCAGTTGCGCAAAAATCGAGGAGATTTTGCTCAAAACTGGCGGAGGTGCGAGCGCAAAACAGCAGAGGTTTGCGCGAAACCAGTGGAGTTTTGCGCAGAACCTGCGGATATTTGCGCAAAACTCGAAGATGCCTGCGCAAAACGAGCGGATAAGAGGTCAGGTCGGCGTTAGGGCGGTGGATAGCCTATGAACGTACCGTAAGACTACTCTTGGGGGCACGTGCGCTTGTTGTGACCGCTTTCCCCGCACGTGCGACACCTGCGTGCCTTCTTTGCTCCGTTTGCAATTGGTACGAGTTCTTGGTGACTTGGAATGCGCTTGGTTTTCTTCCGACCGGCACCATTGAGCGCTCTGATTGGCGGAATCATTTCTCCGTGCTCGATGTTCTCGTCCAACACGAGCTCGACGCCGCGTCCATACGCCTCTAGAAAGTTGTCGAATCTGTAACACGGGTCGCAAGCATCGTAGAGCTCGTCGAGCCTCTTTGCCTTGATCAGAGCGGCAATCAGATGGCGACAAGGGAGGCCCATTTGCCGAATGTACGGGCGTGTGCACGTTCTCGCGTCCATATCGACAAGTCGCTGCACTTGGAACCCTTCCACACTGCGGCAAGCGTCTTGCGCTTGACTGTGTACCGCCCGGAAAGCGTCTGCTGCTCATCGATCTTGCCCTGTGCGAGAGGCGTCACAACTCTTCCCTGGCTTTGCCATGTTGAGCCGAGTTCTTGGGCTTTAAACGAGGCTTCCATGAATTTCTCCATGTAGTCCTGGAAAAATCGGAAAGGAAATTTCAATCGTACGGGAATGGCTGCCCCGTTGGCAGACTCGACAAAGTTTGTTGTCCTCCAGCCGTACATCTTGAGATCGTGCACAGGTTCCGGGTGCATCACCCATCGCTCGGTCGATAGCCTGGACATACTCTGCAATCCGCGGATGCGTAAGGCCGAGACTGAACAAATGCGACTTGTACTCTTCCTCGGTCTCGGCCCCTTGAACTAGATACACCATGGTCTTCAGATCAACAGGAACGTGGCCGTCAAAGTGGTTGATAGTATTTCCAACGATGTGGCGAGTACAAAAGCGGATCTTCCTTCCGAGCTGGCTGTTGTTGAGCGCTGCAATCAAACCGCGTCCGCGGTCGGAGAAGACTGGGATTCCTTCGAAACTCACCCCAGCCGAGCGGGCAAGGGACAAAAACCAGCCGCAGTTCTCCTCGTTCTCGCCATCGCACAGAGCCACGGCGAGAATAATGTTGGTGTTCTTCCCGGTGCGGCCAACAAGAATCAACATTGTTTCCTTGTACACACCGTGCCGCATAAACGATCCGTCAACTCCAAGAACCTTCTGGCCATGCTGCTCGTGCCCCGCAATGAGAGGATTACTGAGGAAGGCCCGCCAAAAGCGCCCTTCGCTGTCACGCTCGCAAGAAGCGCGGCTCTCTGAGTTGACGCGGGCGAACTCCTTGAGCAGGGAGTCAATCTTCTTGAACTCTTCTTCGTAATTGCCGAGGTTGTCGTTGATGATCTTTTCTTGAACACGGTACATCATGCGCTCTGCAACCGTCAGACTCGCTGTGTGCTGGACTTGATTCTGCAGGGACTTGGCTGGCGTCTTGGGGTTGGCCGTCACAGCAGCACGAGCAACTTCAAGCTCCGAGATTTGTCTCTGCGTGGGGCGGGCATGACCAGTACAGCCGTGGTGCTCGAGAACGTACGAGCTGATGAAAAAGCCGCGAACGTCTTTCGCTGCCGACTTGAGGACACGCACTTCGAAAGAGCAGGTCCTGCTCGAGCACCGGAAGACGATGCTCTTCCCACCACTGGCCTTTTTGTCCACAACGACACGCTTGCCCTGTGCAAGGACGAAGTCCTGCAGAAAGGACCGACACGATTTTCTGTCCTTGAATCGCTGGCCCTTGCGTACGGCGAGCTCATCCAAGCTCAACGCGGCTGCCGTTGCAGCGCCTTCCATGATGGCGGACGAGTTCTGGCAATGCGGGCGGCCGGATCTAAAAGTGGTGGCTGGTCTCCCTCCATGTAAAAATGCCCGAACCAGTTTGATGGTACAACCTCCACTTTTGGAAAATTCATGGGCAAGGGGAACAAAAGTCCCACTTCCAACATCACCCCCACTTTTGTCAAATATGTCCCACGTTTGTCAAACATTATGAAATTGCCCCACTTTTGGCGAACGTCCCCCACCATCTCAAGCTTTCGCTGGCCAAGCCGCCACCGCCCGTCGCTTGCTCACGCACCGTGGATACTACCACGGCCGCACGTATTTTCTGCGCAAGCAACTGAGCTTTCAGCAGCCTGTGGTGGCCGGCACCAACTGGTTTGCTGTGGGCAACGCCACAGGGTTCACGAACCCGTTGATCTCGTCAGGCATCAATGCTGGACGTGTGGGTGCTATCAAGTCGGCCTTCACCGAGCGTATCCACGACTACGTGCTCCCACGGCTCAACATGTTCAATCGCTTCTGGTACAACAGCTTCCGCGACAGACGTTTCGTCGAGGCCACGATTGGCTGCTACTGGACGATCGCCACGTACAATCGCGAGTACTTGGGGTACCACTTGAGCCCACGCGGCTTTGAGTGGGTCCTCGGTGCGGGGGGTGACATCGAGTTCTACCGCGAAATCGTGCCGTTGATCGAAGATCTGTGTGACGGGAAACGAGTAGCCGACGGTATTGTGGCCCTGGTACGCGAATACTGCCAGCGGGGGCTCGACGCGGCCGTCGCCAAGAACCCACATCTGGGATCATCCAATCAGCACCACTACGATGACCAGCTCGTGCGACTGGAGGGCAAGACAACGCCTGCAAAGGGCTACGCTGCCGCCAGTGCCAGTATTGGCACACGCCGACGCTGCTGGCCTGCCAGATCTGTGGCCATGCATACCTCCACGATAACAGGCAAGTGAAAACGCTGGGTCGCTCCCGGTGAGGAGGAGTCTTCTGCGTATACCGGTAATTTGCCTTTCGGACCGAACTGTAACCTGCAACCGGACCGCTTGTGGTTTCTTGAATATTACATGATATCATCTCTCGTCTCCTTCGTCTGCCTCGTCCTCTTCCCCCTCATCCTCTTCTTCTTCGTCGTCTTCCTCCTCTTCGTCGTCTTCGTCTTCCTCCTCCAGTACGCCACCCAGCGACAGCGACGCTCGCTTGGCCTCGTGATCTTCCCGTGTCGCGAGCAGTGTCGGGAGATCCAGATCCGGCGGGATCGCCTGCACGCTCATGCGGCGAATGGTCTGCAATGCGCTCTTGAAGTCGTCGATCGCGCCTTCGTCGGCGCGCTCGAGGAACTTTTCGCGGATCTGGTCCTCGAGCGCCTCCATGACCATAAGACTGGACGCCCCACCGTCGGCACCCGCGAGCGCACCTTCAACGACACTCACGTAGCTCGTCATCTTGTGAAGCGCGTCCGGCCCATGGTGGGTCGGCGGTTCGAGATGGTGGAGGTGCTTCGGTGGATCTCTGTGGTGTGTCTCTTCGTCCTCGGTTACGGGCGCTGGTGCTGACACGGCCTCGCCTGTCGTGTCTTTATTGTCTGCTCTTGTCGTGACGGCCGTCGCCGTGGGCCGGCGGAACGCGACGCTGAGCCGCTGCAGCTTGCGGATCGCGAGCACGGCCTTCTTGAAGCTTTCTTCCTTGGTCATGACTGCCACGATCTGATCATCATTGAGATTCTGGTACTTGCGGATCTCGCGCATGATCTGCCGGTGGCACATCCACGCGGTCTTGGAGTCCACACGCTTGCTCAGGATCTGCGTGAGGAACGCTACGCGGAATTGGAGCGACGCGACCGTCGGCGCGTGCGGGATCGCGCCCAGCGCCTGCACGACGATCTCGCGGTCGTGCTCCCAAGTCTCCTGCAGCAAATTGAACTGGTAGATCTCCTCGTCGTCGCCCGCGCCGCGCGATGACGCCGAAGCCGTCCCCGCGGTCGTCGCGCTGGAGCCTGTGGTACCGGAACTCGCCGTCGCTGCCCCGGCGGCCGTTGTTGCATTGGCGTTCGCTCGGTCAGCGGGTACGAGTTTGCTCTTGTTGCTTGCCGAGCTCGTGTTGAGCACACGCTCCAGGAGCACGACGTCCAGGAACCGCTCGAACGAGATGCGGCGTGGCTTGAGGTAGTCGTGCGCGGCCGTGAACACGCGCTGCACGAATTTGTCGGTCAAACTGGGCGACAAGTGGAACAGCACGGCGCTAAACTCGTCGTACTCGAGCGAGCCGTCGCCGTTGAGGTCGCCGGCCGTGTACACGGCGCTCAGGATCTGCTCGATGCGCGCGCGCTGCGCCTGCCACTCGTCCAGCGCGATCGCCAGCAGCTCCGACTCCTTGATGAACTCCTCGTCGGCACGCATCGCATGGGCCTTGATCCGGGCGGTCACGGCGTCCATCGTGCGGAAATAAACACCAAAGCGTTCGCTGAGCGCCTCCTGGATCGTCGCGGCAGCGTACGCGACGCGCACTTTAAACTGGCGTGGCACGTACTCGACGCGGTGGCGCGAGGGACCGGAGAACGTACCGCCGCTCCACTTGTCCAGCAGGCCCAGCACAAGCTTGTGCTCGTGGAAGCCCAGCGGGTTGATGATCCCGAGGAACCGCAAGCACAGCAGGCACGGGAAGACCTTGCGTTCGTGCTTGCGCAGCGACTGGATGAGCTTGAGCAGGTGCTGCTGCGCGAGCGACTTGAGCCCGTACTTGCGAATGTGCCAGTCGTACATGAACTCGCTGAACTCCATGCGGCGCGAGCCGTACTGGAGCGACGCGCACATGGCCTCGTAGTGCTCGCGGTACATCTGGTCCACGACGCGCAGCAAGATGCCCGCATTAAAGAGCTTGCTGCCGCGCTGTGATGCAGCCTGTTTGAACGTCAGCGAGATGTCGGCACGGTTGGCGTACCGTGGGGCCGTCATGGGGTTCATCAGCAGGCTCTGATCGTCGTCCTCGTTGTCGTGGGACGCGTCGCTTGTTGAGATCCCAGCGCCGCCCGAGCCTCCGCTGCTGATGGCCGAGGCCGCGGCTAGCTTCGCGGCCGACGCGCGCCGGATCTTGGCCTTCTTCACGAGCTTGAGCACCTCGTCGACTTCACCGTTGGCACTGCCACTACCACCACCACTAGTGCCATCCCCATCGACGGTGCTGCCACTGTCCTCGTCGTCGTCGTTGAGGAAGTCGCTGCCCGTGAACGCCTGTAGTTGGCGCTGCTGGTGGTCGGACACGGCCCGAAGCGACGCGATGTCGTCGCTCGTAGACGTCAAAAGCCCCGTAAGACTCTCAATTTGATTGCTTTGCGCGAGCGACTTGAGCCGATTGAGCATGGCCAGGCGCCTGGCGGGGTCGAGGCTCAGGTGGCGACGCCCTCCGCCACTTGGACCTGCACTGGGTGCGTTGTCGCTGTGGCCCACCGAATTCGCGATCTCTTCCATGGCCTCGGCGAGCTTGAGGATCTCATCGGACGCCGTTGGAGCCCCAGAAGCAGCTGCAGGACCAGTACCGGCCTCGGCGATCGGCGCGAGCGAGCGCACCATCTTGCCCAGCTTCGTGAGCATGACTTCGACCGAGCTCATGACTTGGTCGTCGGCCCACGCGGGTGCGGCCACGGTCTCCGTTACAGACGACTCCCCAGCAGGAGACGAATGTGGGGCGTTTGCTGGCTGGGAAGTCTGTGGTGCCGGATCGAGCCCGACGGCCGCGTACACTTTGCCCTGGAAGGCCTGGAACAGTCGGTTCAGTGCCGACACGCGCTTGAATGCGCTCGAGATCGTGTCCGTGGTCATCGTGTGGAGCGAGAACCCGCCAAGCGAGGCAAGCAGCGACTGCAGCTGGTCGATCTTGACAAAATACTGCTGGTCCGGCGTGAGGTTGGTGCCCAGCGGATCGCTCTGCAGTCCACGGAGTGGTGTCGCCACGCTGGGCTGCTGCTGGAACGTCGAGAGCCGGCGCGGCGCGCCACGTTGTGCGACGCTCTCGTGGCGCTTCGTGCGGTCGATCAGCTCCACGAGCTTCCACGCGGCGTCACTGATGGTGGTGTCTAGTTCTGGGTCATCGGCCTTGAGCAGCTCCAGTAAGTTGGAGTGGAGCCGGTCAAGCACGGGCTTGGGCGTCGGCGGTGTGCTCGTCGAACGGCTGCTCTCGTCTGGGCGAATAGGTTCTAGTTCCCTTTGTTGCGAGCGCCGCTTGTCGCCAAGCTTGGCGGGGCCGTAGCCACTGTCGTGGTGACGGTGACCGTCGGGCGTGCGGCCTCGATCGTGGATCCGCAGCTTTCGGCGGCGCCGCTTGCCACCACCACTGCCCCAGCCATCGCCACCTCCACCTTCCAGCTCGTCGTCGTTGTCGTCGTCGTCGTGCTCAAAACCTTCAGTGAGTCCACGGAGGTCGACTTGCTGGTGCGAGGGGCGGTGGCCGCCACGTCCCGCCAACGCAAACCGCTTGCCTCGCCGTCCACGGAGCTCTACTGCGCCGATCTCGTCGTCATCACTCGAGTCGCCGTCGTCGTCGTCATTCGCCTTCTTCTGGTGGCGCTCTTCGACGTCGTGACTGGCCACAGCCAGCGCCTCGGCGGCCTCGCGCGCGGCGGCGTCGGCGTCGTCGCCGTGCCGGCGCATCGCCAACGCGTGCTGCACCTGTGGCGTGAGCTGCAGTGCGTCCCAGAGGCTTAGCAAGTTGTCAGTGTCACACTTGTCAAGAAACACGCGCAGCACCGAGTCGCAGTCGGCTTGCTTGGCCTGGCTCGCGACCTGGCAGAAGAACGTGAGTCGCTCAACCTTGGGCAGCTCCCAGAACTGCACGAGCAGCGCCAGCGTCTGCTCACTTAGCAGCCCAATGTCGTCGTCTCCATTCCCACAGTGCGAGCGGCGGCGAACGTTGCGTAGCCGCCGCTTGAGCGTCTCCAGCTCGTGCTCGAGCTGCTGACAGTATAGATACAGCGGGATCCGCTTTGAAGTGGCCGTCGGTCGGTGAGTCTGGCGCGAATACGACGGGGACGGCGCTGGCTTAGGCCCACCGATAGCGGCGAGCAGAGCCGACGTCGAGGCAAACAAGCCGGAGACCGACTCACTGGCCTCGTTGGCGTCTGCCTCATCTTCGTCGCTGTCGTGGTCTCCTGGGCCGTCGTGGGACTTGTATAACAGCGAGAGCACGAGCTCGCGCATGGTCTTGAGCGTGTCAACGAACCGCATAAAGCTCTTGGCGTTGCGCACGTCGGTCTCTGTGAGGATCGTCGGTAAGTTGCGGAAGATTGCGTCGACGATCTGGCACAGCAGCTCCTGTTCGTGGACGCACGAGGAGCCACTGGACGGGCGCCGCGCGTGCTGCCACTGCAGAAAGAACTCACGCATCACGGCCGCGTGGTGGTCGCTCGTGAGCACGTCGAGCACGGCGCTGCTGCGTTGGATCTCGAGCGCGAGCTGTCTGTCGGCCTCGGGCTTTTGTCGCAGCACATTGTCCTGCTGTTGAGTGTTGTGGGTTTGGACACAGTGGGCGACAGCGTCCTGCAAGACCTGGTGGAACCGGAAGAGCTCGTGGCGAAAGTGGCCGTGGATCTGGTCGCGCAGCGTCGCTGTCGCGTACACGGGCAGCGGCGAGTTGCCGTTGACGCTTTGCAGTTTGACGTGACGTGGGGAGACCTTGGCCTGCTGGTGGCGACGAGCGGCCGCTGGCCCTGGCGGGACGACTGCATCCCACTGAAGCGTGTGGCCAGCAGAGCAGCGCGGATGGAACCGCAGCGATGAGACGCTGCCAAGGGCTGCGTGCGGTGGCGGCGGCGACGGCTCCATTTGCTGCCGGTGGTGCTCGACTTCGAAATGACTCCTAGCAAGACGAGTCCCGATTGTACAGCGTGTCCAAAATTACCACGTCGCCGTTTCGCAGTGGGGGAGAAGAGACGTGGACTGACTGACGTGGCGAAGGTGGGTACAGTACAACATGGCTACACTTCAGAAACAATCAATCCCAGCACCATGAGAGCTCGCGAGGGTTGTTCTACTTAGCACACATCACACATAGACACCCCATGTGAGTAGGAATCCGGTGGCATTTTTTTGAACGGTGGGATACTTGGGATTTGAAGGGGGTGGACTAGCGGGGTGGCATGATAAGAGACGCTCGTCAGCCGTCGAAAGATGACATGAGAAATATGCAGAAGAGACAACGTGGAGGGAGGTCCGTCGACGATGAGGAGCTGATGCAGCAAGTTCCACCTGGAGTGAATAAACCTACGCGAACGACGGCGAGCGGAACTTCTGGCCGGCGCGGCTCACGGGTTGCTGCGTCTGGTGCCAGTTGGCCATGAGGCAGAGGTAGTCGCCCTCGAACGTGGCCTGCGTGTGGCCGCCCTTGCGCTTGTACGTGAGCTCTTCGTCGGCCGCGACGACGTCGTTCGAGAAGATCTGGATCTTGCTGGCCTCGAGCGCAGCGCGGTCGGCGTACACGCTGACCGAGTACTTGGCCGGGCGGAAGCAGCGCAGCACGTTCTTGAGCAGTGAGTCGTAGCAGCGCAGGCGCGCGTTGGTCTCGAAGCTCACGTAGCTGCAGTGGCTCTCGGGCGTGATGTGGATCGTGTAGTACGCGTCAAACAAGATGCCGTTCATCGAGTACCCGCACGGGTCGAACGCGAAATCGTCGAGCACAGCGCCGGGCACGAGGTCGCGGATGCCGCTCTCGACGGTCATGCGGCGAGACGTCAAGGTCGGGTCGTCGTTCTTGAAGAAGCGCTTGGCCACTGACGGGTGCATGTCCTGCATGAGCACGTGGAGCGTGCTCTCGTTCGCGCCCGGGGTGCCCTTGAGCAGGTTACGCTCCGAGATTGAGGGAAGCGTGACATGGGCGTCATGCTCCTCGGCATCCCACACGTAGATGTACCAATGGTCGTGGTTGAGCGGGCCGAGCACGTGGGCCGTGCCGTTCGGGAAGAACGTCTCGAGGTACTCGACCTCGGTCTGGTACGACGTGTGCGGGTACTTCTGCTCTTCGGGGAACGTGTAGTTCTTGCGCGAGTACGACACCCACTCGATCTCCATGCCCAGCGCGTCGGCGTACTTCTGGACGAAGGGCAGCGTCAGCAGCAACGTGGTCGTCCCGCACGTCTTGATCACGATCTTGTGCGAGTAGATGAAGAGACTCGACTCGGACAGCACGTACGCGTCGATGTGCTCGTTGCTGGTCTTGGACAGGATCTGGCACTGGCCGGCCTCGAGCATCGCGTCGATCTGCTCGCGGCTCACATCGCGGAAACCGTTCGCGGCGCCGACGCCGACCTTGAAGTCGATCTCGAGGTTCTTCTCAGGGCCCTCGAACGAGTTGGGGATCGCTGCCGCGGCCGCGGCAACAGCGTCCGACGAGTCGGACTGCGTCGAGCACGAGTCGTCGTCACCAGGCACCAGCTTGATGGGTTCCGGGAAGACGTTGACCATTTATTATGGAGGGAGGGGGGAGGGGGAACGGGAGAGGAGGGAGGGCTTGGGAACACTAGATCGTGTGGGCGCTGTTAGGCTGGGTCGTCGCAGGCTCCGGTGAAGAAGAAACCCGTGAAGATGTTGGTCGAATCAACGATGTCAACGGTGCTTAGGAGTGTGGTCTCCAACAGCATGAACCAGAATCTCGCGGGACGCGCGGGGGCGGTGTCAACTTGAATGGTTGAGGGGGGGGCAAACGAGGGGCGGAAAAGGGGGGCACGAGCCGCTACAGCCAGCTAGACTCGCGGGCACCAATTCCGGACAGGTGGAGGGGCAGGACGTTTGGAGAATGAAGCAGGCAACGAGCGGCGCGAAGGGCGATCGATGGATGCTGCACACAGAGGTGGGAAAGTGGGAAAGTGGGGGCACACGAGTTGGTTGATCCAGAGCGTTCCGTCGTGCGCGTTGTTGGGAGGGCGTCCGGCGGCGGCGGCGGGGGAGGAAAGAGGGAGACCACACAGGGCGGCCAAGGAGCCATCCTCCACCAATCGCTGCGGATCGCCAGCAGCTCCGCTCGCGAGCCAGATGGGATTTTAGCCAATCGAAGGATGTGATCGCAAGGTTTTGCGCAGTGATTCGAGGTTTTTCGCATCGACAGAAGGTATTTTCTATGTACGAGGAGCGCATCACACGAAAGTAACGGTCGGTTTCGAAGTTTTGGGAACTTGAATCAGTACATATTTTCTGAATGTCCGACGTTGTGCGTGACAGTATGAGGTACACGTACTGATGTCGGACATAGGTCGGATGGACAGTGTACTGAAGTACAAGGAGGAAGTTGCTCTGCTCTGCCGGTGCCGGCCTTGGCTAAGCCCTTCTCAGCCAGAAGATCTCGCTGTGAACGGATCAATCAACAATGGATCCTATGATTCAGCTCTCCTCCGAGGAGTCCTCGTGGCTTCGTCGACGGTGTATCTTGAGCGAAAAGCTCGCAGCGTTCTTTCTCCCCGGCCCGCCGTCTCCCAAGTTGAGTGGCAAAGCTATGCACTTCAAACTGAAGCAGAAGCGGTTGCGTGTGTGCCGCGTTCTTTAACCACCACAAGAGTGAACCGTCGTACGCGGCTCTTTGCGCTGTGGGATCTAGCGATCTTGAACAGTCACCACTACAACATAGTATGCTCGATATCCGATTGATACCCACCAACCGTCTGCGACGGTATGTACAGTACCTGGTTATTGCGCCTTTTGATCAAAAACGAAAAGCAAAGCGTCCAAGCTGTTTGCACCATCACGAGACGAATGTACTTTGTTGGCATTCTTTTTTCGCCTGTTCCGCCTCTAAAGGTCGCTGGCATTCGACATCTTGCTTGAACCAATCACCACGTCAAGCCTGGACGCGTGGCACTAGCTGCCGTGGGGGGGAGGGGGTCTTGCCTCACGGCTCCTTCAAGTCGCTGGGACTTCAACCTCCACCACTTCGGATCGCTCTCCATTGGCAGGCGTAGGGGCCGTCGACGGCGCTCTTGTCGACTCGCTCGTCGTTGGGGTGTTTTCGTTATCGTGGGTGGCAACCGGAATACAGTGGACAATTTCAGCCTTGTCCTCGGTCTTCTCTTCTTCTGTGATGAAATGCGGGTGGTCGCACACGACGGGCGACGAGATCTTGACCGTGTACGTGCAGGTCTGGGTCTCCTTGACCGACATGATGTGGTGCGCACTTCCTTGGCTGCAGTAAAAGAAGACACGCGACTTGCGCGGTGTCAACACGTCGAACTCCTTACAATGCGTGCCGCCTCCGTACGATTCGACGAACGCGGGCCGCGCCGCGTCGTGCGTGGCATCAATGTGTTCCGTGACGAGCGACGCGCCGGTCGTGTCCAGTAGCTCATTCTGCTTGACGTCATACACGCCCAGTGAGAACTCGGCCGTGACTTTGCCGTCGCTCTCGCGGTGGTACTGCCGGATGCCCTGGCCGAAACAGAACTCATAGGTCCACCAGCCTTCGTTGCGCTTGATGCACGTGCGCATCTCGACCAACGGCTGGAGCAGCTGGCCCACGGAGAACTTCTCATCCGGGTCCGAGTGCTTGGCGTTGCAAAACAGGCGCGACGCGATCGCAAAGGCCGCCGGTTCCTTGGCACGCGTGTCGTCGCCGTAGCGCCAGTCGACAGCCGCAACGGCGTCATCGCGCGTGCTCGCACTACAAAAGAACTGGATTTGGATGTCTCCCATTTGGCCGTTCGCGGTGCCGCGCGCACGAAACACCTGCGTGTACATGGGCTTCTTGTACGTCGACAGCTTGGCCTGCACGTCGCCGTGCGTGAATTCTTCGTACGGCAGCGGCAGCTTGGTCTCCTCATCCGACTCAAACGCTGCGAGTTCCTGCACTTCGTGCACCTTTGCAGGTTTGGCCTGGGGATCTTCCGTAGCGGCGGTGTCCGCAGCCGCAACGCCCTCTTCCTTGGTCGACGCTTCCTCATTCGGCTTCTTCGCCGTGTCCTTCGGTTTCCGCTTGAGGTCCACCTTGCGGATGAGCACGCCCGGGCAGATCTCGTACACCCACCGGTCCACGACGTCGACGTACTGGAGACACATGGGCCGGATCTTCTTCGTGGCCGCGCGCGCAAACGCTACCACGTTGTCGTTCTCTTTCTTCTCGTTCTCTTCATCACCGTCGCCAGTCGTCGTGCTGGACGCAGCGATCTGCTTGGCAGCCGCGCGCTCGAGCGCTTGCGCCTGCTTCTGCAGCGGCGAGAGCGGCAGGAAACACTCGAAGCGCTGGCCCGACTCGGTCGTCATGAGCTGCGTGCGCAGCTGCTCGGGCGACTCCACCGGCGGCGGCACGAAGCCGTCGCGGCTCGCGTGGATCTGCACGACGTAGCTCGGTTCCGCCACGGGCAGCGAGGCGGCGCTTCCTAGGGCGACAGAGACGCCGCCGAGCGCCGCCGCCGCCGAGAGCAAGCGCACCACGCGCATTGTTATTCGCTTCTGTCGGTTGCTTCTATCCTACGTGGCGACAGACAGACGATGGTTCAACCTGCTAAGTGCGCATCGCACCATGCGAACTTAGTAGTCCTTTCTGTCCACGACACGCTTGGGTTTTTTGCGTCATCCAAAAGTTCCGGATTCTCCAGACGACGGATCCAGAGAAGCAGAGCGAAGGGTAGGAGATATATGTGGGTCGCTGGATGGGACTGGCGCGTGGCGGCGTCGGCGGCGACGGCGCTGGCCGTGTGCACGGCCGCGACAGTCGCGCTGCTGCCGCCGCTGCAGCGCCGCCTGCGACACGCGGACGTCGCAAAGCAGATCCCATTAGGCGCGTACCTGAGCTTCGACCTCTCGGTGCGCGTACGCTCGTACTTACTGGGCAAAGGCGGGGTCTCCAGCAAGCTGACCAAGATCCCGGACGTCGAGACGCTTGCGCCGGGTGTGATCCGCATCCTGGGCAAGAACCCGAGCCGTATGACGCTCCAGGGCACCAACACCTACCTGCTCGGCCACGGCCCCAAGCGCATGCTCATTGACGCCAGCGACGGCAACGACCAGTACATCGAGAACCTGCGGCGAGTGTGCACGTCCCACGGCGTCGACGAGATCACGGACTTGGTGATCACCCACGGCCACACGGACCACATTGGCGGCGTGCTGCGCGTGCGCGAGCTGTTTCCACGCATCAAGATGTGGAAGTACATGCCCGCGGGCGGCGACGATCGCAAGCTCCGATACACCAACGCCGAGTGCGAGACGTTGCTGATCCAGCCGCTCACACATGGTAAGAGCTTTGCGATTCCAGGGACGACGTCTGTGCTTCGCACCGAGTACATGCCCGGCCACTGCGTCGACCACGTGTGCTTTCTGCTGGAAGACAATGCCGCCGCTTCGGGGACGGCCGCGCTGTTCTCGGGCGACTGCATCTTGGGCGAAGGCAGCTGCGTGTTCGACTCGCTCGTGGATCTCATGAAGTCACTTCAGCGGCTACGCTCGCTCGCGCCGGGCGTGATCTACGCGGCCCACGGGCCCGTGGTCACCAAAGCCGCCGACAAGATTGAAGAGTACATCTCGCACCGCCAGCAGCGCGAAGACGAGGTCGTGCGCGCCCTGCAGAGCTCCACGACCAAGCCGCTCACGGTGAAAGAACTGGTCAGTATCATTTACAGCAAACTCCCGTTCGTGCTCCGGCTCGCAGCTGGCAAGGCCATGGAGAAACACCTGGAGAAGCTCGTCCACGAACGGCGCGTGCGACGGACAGAACCGACCTCGTGGTTTGGCAACGCGACATACGCGTGGGCGTCATCTTAGCGGTTCACGATACTAGTATGACACGCGTAGCACACAGTGAAGGGGACCTCAAACCTGTTTCTTTTTCTCCCTGCACACCCTAATCGTTTGTACAACGACTGCATGTACTCAATAGACTCTATTGTTGATCCTTTATGCCTGGAAACGTTTTTTTTACCAGCCAGCACAGTGCGGCTGCCCTCCACCATGTACGCTCAGTTTTGAAGGGCGAGTCGTTCTCGGATGCGCCTCGAGGTCAGGGTGCTGCGGTTGGTGCGACGCACAAATCTCCTACGATGGCCTAGCTGGTGCGTGACGCACCACTTGCGCAGCTCGTCGAGTGCGTCGGCATCGCTCGTGGAGCCGACGACGAGCAAGCCCGCGTTCGTCTTGGCCGCCGCAGGCCCCAGCGGATCAGATACGTCGACGAGCTCCACGCGTAGCGCTGCATTAATGCTCGACACGAATTCCATGACTTTCCGCTTGCGGGTTTCTAACGGCTCGACCAAGTGACCCAACGGCTTGGCCTCCAGCAGCTCCTGCGAAGCCGTGATGCCGATGACGAGCCGTTCAGTGCACACACTCGCCGCGAGCGCCAGCAGTTTGCGGTCGCCGTTGTGGAGATGGTCGAATGCGCCATTGACCACGACTACAGGGAAATTCGAGTTGCTCTCTTGTTCGTTGTCTTGAAAGAAACTCGTGTTTGGATGGAAAAACGTCTTGAAGCGTAGCGTCGGCGAGCGGTACCGCACGGGCAAGAGTTGGTCGCGAGGCAGCCACTTGGTGTCGTCGGCATTCCAGGGCATTTCGCCGTAGACCATGTTCAACTGCGGCAAATCGAAGTGCGCCGAGGTCGCCGGCGCTACGATCGTGATCTCGAGTTGTGGTTTGCTGGCGGCGCTCGCGAGGTCCCACGCCACATTATACAGCTCGCTCGTGTAGGCCACGGCGGCGTGCGTGTCGTGTGTGTTTACAAACACGTAGAGTGCG